>JAKELL010000089.1:0-223916 GCA_021524915.1 Lactarius akahatsu | reverse complement strand
TTGAGACGATCATGTTCCCACTAAAGGCGTGTATCTATATTCGCTAAGTCGCCCCCGTTACCAGGCCACTCTGTCATCGCTCAAGTCGAGCATCGTTAGGGCGGGCCTAACGCAACAATTCACGACTTAGCAAAATATCCTCAGTGGTCACGTGACCTGATCACGAGATACACGGCGCTTGTATGGCACGTGATCTGAACGTACACTAGGGCAAGTCAAGCCACTAGGTAATCCGATGATCGATAAAGATGACTTGCTCGAAGAGAGACAAGCGAATCGCACATAGAAGAGATGAGAATGAAGTGGTGATTGAAGAAGACCAAGATGAGTTATCTTGGTCTCGTCGAGCCACTATTTATACATATAAGAGGACACTTTAAAGCTCCTCTCGAACTGGATGTGACTAGTAGCGTAAGTAGCTCGAACCCTACTACAGCTACTACTAGGAATGAGTCATAGTATCTAACATGTGATACTATGACCGCTGACTGATGCATTAAGTCCATGACACATTACTACTTACTAAGGGGTCATATCCATATAGTAAGAGTCCGTTCTCTGCGTACCGTGACATCACCCCCTTTTCAGCTGCAACGACCACGGCGCCGAGTGGGGCCTATCCCTCCTACCCATGCCTCCTGCCTTTCCGTAATCCGATCTAGTATGTTGGCCATCTCCAACCGAAACTTGCAGCGCGCTAGCTCTGCTTGTACCCCCCCGAGCGCCTGGGCTAAGGCGTGGAGGCACTGTTCCATCCTCTCCGCCTCGTGCTTGTAGGCGCGGAAGCGAATTACCTCCACTTTCAGCCCTACATCCTTCAGCTCGTTGATGGCGCGATCCACCCAGTGTTGGTTGCTGTGCCCCCCAACGAGGGCATACAGGTCTTTGGGTGCGTAGTGGGGTTTGCCTGCTTCTCGGACATGTGGTTCGGCATATAGGGGACGACTATACACCTTGTCGCTGTTGTCCATGAGGCCGAGAACTAGGGGGTCCGGTCCGGTGATGACCTGGACGTAGGTGGCTTGGCGAGTCACGCCCTGGGCGTTGGTGATGGGGTAGTGGACAAAGTCCTCCCCTCGGTTGTGCTTGTATCCGTGCGGAGCGGTCTGCGACGACCCCCCTAGGTACCGAAGGCGGACGGTGGGTAGGGTGGTGTCCTGGGTGTCGACCACCATGCCACCGCGGTATATGGGGCGACCAGTGGAGTCGCATGCGTATGGCGTTTCCCGGGGGTCATCAGAGTCGGTCGCGGTGATTAGGTATGGCTGCTCAACTGGGTACCATTCCCTCAACGTCCCTTCTACTGCTTCATATGCTGCCCTTTCAGCATCTCAGTGTGTTGGCGGCGTCGGTGATAGACGATGGCCTGCCTGGCCGCCGCTACTGCCAGCTGCTGTCGCCTCCACTCCTCCGCCGATTCCTTCCAGTCCCGTACCTTCATCCAGTCCTGCCACCTCAGGGTTGCAGGGGTCTTCTTCTTGCTTGACCTCGATCCGCACGGGGTTAGGTCGAGATGGGGGACTCGCAAAGAGTCCGACAGCTGTACGAAGCCGAGCAATTTCGGCTTCGGTGTACGGTGCTGTGTTGAGGTGGTCGCCGTTGGGATTGAGGAGCCAGTATGTGGCGGGTTTGTCACGGTACACAGAGAACGGACTCTTACTTACGGATATGACCACGTAGTAAGCAGTAATGAGTCATGGACTAGGATGTTAGTCAGAGTACGAGTACTATCACATGCCGATGAGGCATGAGTCAACACTAGGATAGCTGTAGCAGGGTTCGAGCTACTTTAGCTATTCGTCGTTCTAGGATTCAAGAGGAGCTTTAAAGCGCCCTCTCACATGTATAAATAGTGGCTTGATAAGACCAGGATAAGCCATCTTGGTCTTCTTCAATCACCACTTCCTTCTCATCTCATCCATGCGTGATTCGCTTGCCTCGTCATGCAAGTTGTCTTTATCAATCAGATTACCTAGTGGCACGACTTGCCCTAGTGCGCAGCCAGATCACATGCAGAGAAGCGCCGTGTATCCCGTGATCAAGGTCACATGACCTTGAAGAAGTACCTCGCTAAGTCGTAAAATGCCCTTTCGCAGTCCAAGTCGGACTAATGCCAGTGGTGGCGTTACAGGGTTGGTCTGGGTCTTTGACGTCGATGATGGATTGGACGTTGTTGAGGGCCACTCGGAGTTCTTCGTGGGTGAGGCTGTCAGCGAGGCGGGAAGCGAGAGAGTGGGAAGAGGGGGGAGTGGGAAGAGACATGTTTGTTTGAGCGAGGAATCCAGCGTGAAGTGATGGGGGTTCAGTTGTGATTTGCCCTCTTCTTATGTGTGTCTCTCTCGAGTTTAGGCTCTGCTTGTATTCTGCCAGAGCTTCGTCAGCGAATACGTCACGTTGGTCAACCCACTGGTTCTCCGAGTCTGGGTACCCCTTCCATTTCACGAGGTACTGCAGTTTCTTGCTCCAGCCGAATCGCCTTGAGTCTAGAATGCGCTCCACCTCATATTCCTCTTCTCCATCTACCAAATCCGGTGGTGGGCGCTGGAAGTTTTCCCCATGCATGGGCGTCTCACGATAAGGCGTGAGTAAGTCAATGTGAAACACGGGGTGAATACTCCACTGCGTGGGAAGCTCGAGTTGATAATTGACCGGTGATAGGACACGTGTGATTTTGAAGGGGCCATGCCGTCATGCCGCCAGTTTGGCGGTTGGCTGATTGGTTCGGAGGTGTCACCCCTCTAGCCACACCTGATCTCCAACTTGGTACCTGGGTGTGCTTCGGTGTTTGATCCACAGGGTTTGCCCCTTTTTGATGAGGTTCTGGGCTTCGCTTCGTGCCTCGCAGAACTGTTGGAGTCACGTGAGCACTTGTGGAATAGGGGATGGCTTATCGATCCAATCAGCGCGCGGATCATATCCCATCATGAGTGAGAATGGGCACTTCCTTGTTGCCTCATGCGGCCAGTTGTTGTGTGTGAATTCTGCCATATGTTACGGTTCGGATCGATCGGCGCCTCGGGCCGGGAAGTGGACACTGACGCGTCGACTATGACATCGCCGTCAGCGGAATATCGTCATGGACTTGTAGGATCAGTCAGCCGGGTAAGCTCCGGCACATGTGATTGTACGATAACGGATCGGATCTCGGATGACTCGTAGTGACTCATAACTAGGATAGCTGTACTAGGGTTCACGGTACTTACGCTATTGGCTAGTTAGCATTCAAGCGGCGCTTCAAAGCCCGCGTGTAACTGTATAAGTAGACTAGTGCGAAGACCAAGAACGACATCTTGGTCTTCTTCCAATACCACCACCATCTACTCGTCTTTACTAAGAGGCTCCCCCCTCTTAAGTGAGTGTCCGGCATATCCCCTTAGACCAGGGATCCCCGTGACTTATCCTTTGACTGCCCCTTCGTGGTTCAGTGGAATTCCCCGTTGACGTTGCCGCATATCAAGTCTTCCTTTA
Organism: Lactarius akahatsu; assembly: GCA_021524915.1. Taxonomy (NCBI): domain Eukaryota; kingdom Fungi; phylum Basidiomycota; class Agaricomycetes; order Russulales; family Russulaceae; genus Lactarius; species Lactarius akahatsu. The sequence goes on along the minus strand of JAKELL010000089.1, from coordinate 220,448 downwards.
TCGCAACGATCGAGTAGCGTCCCCTTATCACACCTTCTACATTATCGACAGCGCCACTTGGGCCAACGCCCAGTACATCGATCGCATCCCAGCAGGAGTGCCGCAACTCGAAGACCTCCACGCATACTTCGGACGGGACGAGAGCCTTCAGCCTCATCCAGCCTTCTACGCAACTACCTTCGCCAACCACAACTATCGCCGTGTACGGATCGTCACTAAGCAAGAGGCCTAAGTCAGGCAAGCGTCCGTGGTAGACGTTACATTAAGACCAAGATCCCACCGTGGCCAATCCTACAACCAAAGAACTTTGGGTCCCGTTCAGACCCTACTACATCGACAGAAGAGGAGATCGCAACGTCCCAAAGAGATACTTACAATCCGCGTTTTGGAAAGACGACGCAGAAACACCAGGCTACGTCACTTACTATTTCGATCGACAAAATAACTCGCAACTCATCCCAGTAGAATTCAACTTCGACAACCACTGTTGGGTAGAAGTTCGTTGGGACGCCGGAAGAGAGAAGCTCCAAGCTACTAGACCCGCAAGCTCAATCCTCAACCTAGATATCAAACAAACAGAAGTCGTCACCAGAGACCAGTGGGGAATAATCGACGGAGAAGACGAAGAACCCGTCAGATCCCCAACACCCAAGACACCCGCACCATCGCCATCGATCAAAAGCAACCCAGAAGAAATCGTCATCAGAGACGAACAAGAGGAGGAACAACTAAAACAAATCGCTGAGTTGATTCCCACCGACATGTCCATAACTATCCCAACCATGGCCGCAGCCCGAACAGCCCTACTAGGCAAAGACATCGAGGGGTACCAACCACTCCCCGGAGGACCACCTAACGGAGGAGGAGGAGGAGGAGGAGCACCACCCGGAGGCGACCCAGACAGCAACCCGCAAGACGAAGCAGGCATACCAGCATTCATAATGCCCGACACCGACAAATTCATCGGGAAAGAGCCCAAAATCTTCACGGGAAATCGTGACGAAGCAGAAGCCTTCCTCGCCCAATGGAACCGATTTGCAGGAGTCAACGCCGCCAACAAAAGCCTCAAAGTCCCCTACATCAAAGCAATGATGTTTCTTACCTACATCCAGGGACCACTTGTCGACGAATGGGCAACAGAAACGGCCAAATGGCTCGACGCCCAAGCCAATAGAAACGACCCATGGCTCTGGGCAGGAGTAGAACTCGCGTTCAAAGGACAGTTCCGCGACAACCTAGAAAAGGATCGCGCAAGAGTAGAACTCGACAAAGGGTTTAGAATGATGAACGAGGACATTGACAGCTACGTCACTAAATTCGAAAAGCTGGTTCGACAGGCTGATTACCGACTGGACGAACCACTTGTTCTCGACAAGTTCACCAGAGGAGTTCCCCTCAAACTGTACCAAAACGCCTATCAATTCCACAATCCGCGCAGCTACTCCCAATGGAAAAGCGCGCTCATCGAACAGCAGAAACGATACCTGCACATGAAGGCTAGAGAAGGCGGCTTCGGGAGACAACCACAGAGTGTGCAACGCCCACGCCCAAACCAACCACTCCGGTTCCAACCTCCGCAAAGACAAGGAGGTCAACAAGGATGGCAGCAATACCGCAACCACCCAGACGCGATGGACACTACCCCAGGAAGAATTCGAGCAAGAGTCGCCGAAATTGGTGACATCAACCGAAACCACCCAGAAAACCCGAGAGACTGGGTTCCAGGAGGAAAACCCCCATTCCCGCCAAGAGCCGGATTCATGCAACAAAGAGGAGGAGGACGTGGAGTCCTGAACATAAGGGACGTAACCTGCTACAATTGCAACCAGAAGGGACACTTCTCACGAGATTGCAACCAGCCACGAAGGGCGCGAGGAAGAAGCGCATACATCGAAGAAGTCCCTACCGCACCGCAAAGTGTAGCGGAGGAACCCCTCATCGACCTGGACGAACCAGTCCAAGGCAACAGAGGCGCCGCCAACTCTCAAGTAGGCGATCTGCTGACTCAAGTCGTGGCACTGCCGGAGGAACAAAGGGGAATGTTTATGAGGGAAATGATGGGGAGGCAGGATTTTCCGAGCGCCTGAACCCAACGGCCTGGGTGAGGGCTTTAAATTGTAACTCAACGTTTATCACGCACTATCGATCTATGCATGTCCCAGTTTCGATTCGCACGAGTTACTTCATGGCCGACAAGAAAGCATTAGTGGACTCCGGAGCCACTCACAACTTTATACACCCGGACTTCGTCAGAAGAATGCACCTGGGAACCAAGGAATTACCAAACCCACGCAATATATGGAACATCGACGGGACACACAACAAAGGGGGAAAAATTACCCATTACGTCGATCTAAACATACAAACTGATGGAAAACTTAAAACCATTCAGTTCCTAATCACCAACGTGGGAGGAGAAGACATCATTCTTGGTTACCCCTGGCTAGCAACATTCCAACCACGGATACAATGGGCCACTGCCACCATGGATACAAAACAATACCCCATCATCATACGAACCACCAACCCCAACAAACCACGAACCCAAGCGACAGTCCAAGCAGAACTTCGAAGCATCATCACAAAAATGCAGGACGACGAACGAATGCAAACCTTCGAGGAACTAGAGGAAACAATGCCAATACACTTACGAACAACGGCAACCGACTTGGCGATAGCGGCACACGAAACAGCGGAAAAGAAGGAACTCCCAGAAGAATACAAAAGACACGCAAAAGTATTCAGCGAAGAGGAATCCCATCGATTCCCACCGTCCAGACCCTGGGATCACGCCATCGACCTTAAACCAAATGCCCCAGACCACATCAACTGCAAAATCTACCCGCTCAATCAAGCGGAAGACAAAGCTTTAGAGGAGTTCCTGGACGAACAATTGGCAAAAGGATACATCAGACCGTCTAAATCGCAGTACGCCGCTCCTTTCTTCTTCGTCAAAAAGAAGGACGGAAAACTACGCCCGGTGCAGGACTACAGGGAACTCAATGCATGGACCATACGCAACCAGTACCCCCTACCGCTCATACCTCAGCTAATCGCAGACCTCAGTGGGGGATGGATATTCTCAAAGTTCGACGTCCGGTGGGGATATACTAACATCAGGATCAAACCCGGCGACGAACACAAAGCGGCATTTAAGACCAAACGAGGATTCTTCGAACCGCTGGTAATGTACTTCGGAATGACAAACGCACCGGCAACGTTCCAAGCCATGATGAACTGGATTTTCGCACCCCTCATCGAACATCACGAAAAGAAAGGGACCATCATTCGAGTATATATGGACGACATTGGAGTAGCCACAGCCACAACAAAGGAAGCACATACGGACGCCATCCACGACATCCTGGATTTACTGGAACAAAACGACCTCTACCTTAAACTGGACAAATGCACATTCCACTCGGACACCCTCGATTACCTGGGGGTAATCATTAAGAAGGGGGTGATTCGCATGGACCCTGTCAAAATCTCCGGAATCCGCGAATGGCCGACCCCCAAAAACGTCAAACAGGTACGATCATTCCTAGGATTTTGCAACTTTTACCGTGCCTTCATCCGAGGATTCGCCAATCACGCACGACCACTTAACAAACTCACACGCAAAGACGCGGAATGGCAATGGGGAACAGAACAGCAAACAGCGTTCGACAAACTCAAAACCCTCGTAACGGAAGAACCGGTGCTCAAACACCCGGAACTAGACAAACCTTTCGAACTAGAAGTCGACGCCTCGGGATACGCGGTAGGAGCAGTACTGCTCCAATGCGACAAGGACAACAAACGGCACCCAATCGCCTACTACTCCAACACCCTCAACGCAGCAGAAAGGAACTACGACATCTACGACCTGGAGCTGTTAGCCATTGTCAAAGCACTGAGAAACTGGAGACCATACCTCGCTGGATCACCCCACAAAATCAAAGTGTTCTCCGACCACATGAACCTGCAATACTGGAGATCTCCACAAAAGATTAGCAGACGGGTAGCAAGGGAAGTGCTCGAACTCTCCGAATACGACATAGAGATTCACCACATCAAGGGAACGGCGAATGGGAGAGCGGACGCCCTATCAAGGAGACCCGACTACGACCAAGGAGAACACAACAACGAACAAGTCACAGTACTCCCAGACCACATATTTGTCAGAGCTGCAACAATTGACACAACGGACAACCCAACACGCATGAGTGCAACAATCCCTGTAGAGGAAATGCAGCCCACATACCCAGTATACACCCAGGACAACGACATTATCACGAAGTGGATAGACCCGCACGGACTCAAACGCATCGAAGGCACTTGGTACAAGGAAGGGCGAAGGGTAGTCACAGGCGACGCTCACGAACGAAAGCGTATTATACAAGCCCACCACGACACACTCGCATACGGACACCCGGGAATCAACCGAACCATCAAACTGATCGAGAGGTACTATTGGTGGCCAGGACTCCGGCAAGAGGCACAGGATTACGTTAAAGGATGCGCTGACTGTCAACGAATCAAGGTCAACAACAGACCAACACGCGCACCCCTACAACCAATATTCCCAAAACCGGAAGCAACCCCGTTCGAAGTCATAGCCCTAGACTTCATTACCAAATTACCCCAATCGAACGGCTGTGACTCCATACTGACAGTAACAGACCACGACTGTTCTAAAGCGGCAGTATTCATCCCGTGCCTGGAAGAAATAAGCGCAGAAGGAACTGCGGCCCTGTACGTGACACATGTTTTTCCCAGATTCGGACTACCAGCGCGCATCATCAGCGATAGAGACCCCAGATTCGCATCAAAGTTCATCCGCGAACTGTGCCGAATACTCGGTATAGAACAGAACATCTCCACCGCATATCACCCCAGAACCGACGGCCAATCGGAGCGAACCAACCAATGGCTAGAACAATACCTAAGGTTCTGGGTCAATGAACGACAGGACGACTGGACACAATATCTACCAATGGCGGAATTCACGCATAACAACTGGCCCAACGAATCGACCAAGGAATCCCCGTTCAACGTCCTCATGGGATACAATCCACGCGCTGATTGGATCGATCAACCATCCCCTATCCCGCAAGTAGCGCTGCGGACACAGCAATTCAAAGAGGCTAGAACCCGCGCCCAGGAACTGATGATCAAAGCGCAGCAGGGGTGGATCAAACACAAGGACACCCCAAAATACCAAATCGGGGACCTCGTATGGCTCGAAGGGCGCCACCTACGTACCAATCAGCCAACGGCAAAACTTGCGCCCCGAAGGCATGGACCCTTCCAGGTCATTCAGGTGATGTCCGCAGTCAATTACCGCCTAGAACTTCCCACGCAGTGGAGCATCCACCCAGTGTTTCACACGGACCTCCTTACTCCGTACAAAGAAACTCCCACACACGGACCAAATTACCAGCGCCCACCACCGGATCTAATCGATGGAGAAGAAGAATACGAGGTCGAGAAGATTCTAGATTCACGGCGATTCGGCAGGACAAGGAAGTTGCAATATTTGGTCAAATGGCGCGGATACCCGGACTCGGACAACCAGTGGGTCTCCAAGGATGATGTGTTCGCTGACGAAGCAATTCGGGAATTCAAACGTTCAAACCCCGCCAGAGAAACACATATAAGCGCAGGGAAATCCCAAGAGACGTCCCCATCCCCTTCATCCACTCTCCCATACACTCATGACTTCATCCCCAGTCCAAGTACACTATGTCCTCGACGACCTACTCCCAATCTCAGTACAACCTACCCTCATCGTTCAGAACGCGCCACCATCACCCCTGTCGCTTCCCCAGTCCATTCACAACGGAGACAGTCGTCCACCTACCCCCCTACCATCCCTCGTTCTTTCGCCAACCACTACAAGAGTTGGTACAAGAGATCCTTTGCCGACCTACATGTCAACGACCGCAGAACCCGATACGGACGAGACTCCGATTCAAGAGGACCGGGACTTCGACCGGTACCTATCAGAGGAACATTGCCCTCTACACCAACACCTCACTTACGGCAATCACCTCACCACCACGCACAACGAAACCCCTCCGCTATGCACCACGGACGGGGAGCCAATACGTATGCCGAAAGCTGCTCGACCCAAGGTCCGCATCTATCGTGCGGAAGAACACAGCCCGGTTTCCCGACGCCAAGTGGAGACTCCTCCACCCATCGGGTTCCAATTCAACAGGGGAGTACATTATATCCCTTTCCAGATCCGCGATGCTCAGGACCGGCTGCACCCAGCTCGGTATACGCAGCTCATCCTCACGGCGGACCCCTTCGTCCTCGCCTACAGGAGAGGCAGCGACCAGCAGTACGGCAAGCCGGTGCACGCCGCTCCCAACTACGACTACCCCCGAGACACCGCATACTGCGACGACGACCTGATCTTCTTAGATCAGCGCAGCATCATGCGAGAGTCGGTAGACCGCGCCCTCACGGGCATGAAGGACCTCACGTTGACAGCGGAGGTCCACCGCTATCGCTGCGCCCAAGCGGGAGTAGAAGCAAAGGAGGCAGAGTTGGCACGGCTGACAGAGGAGTTGGACAAGATCGCCAGGGTGAGACGGGACTGCGTGCTTCGCCTCCAACGAGCCAACGTGATCACGCGTATCGAGGCGGAGCGAGACTCCTATCGCCCCGGGCTGGAAGCAGGGCAACAGGTTGCGGCGCAGAGGGAGGCGGCGGTACAGCGGGGTCGAGCTGGGGCTCGATCGTAAGAAGGGGGTGATGTTACGGTTCGGATCGATCGGCGCCTCGGGCCGGGAAGTGGACACTGACGCGTCGACTATGACATCGCCGTCAGCGGAATATCGTCATGGACTTGTAGGATCAGTCAGCCGGGTAAGCTCCGGCACATGTGATTGTACGATAACGGATCGGATCTCGGATGACTCGTAGTGACTCATAACTAGGATAGCTGTACTAGGGTTCACGGTACTTACGCTATTGGCTAGTTAGCATTCAAGCGGCGCTTCAAAGCCCGCGTGTAACTGTATAAGTAGACTAGTGCGAAGACCAAGAATGACATCTTGGTCTTCTTCCAATACCACCACCATCTACTCGTCTTTACTAAGAGGCTCCCCCCTCTTAAGTGAGTGTCCGGCATATCCCCTTAGACCAGGGATCCCCGTGACTTATCCTTTGACTGCCCCTTCGTGGTTCAGTGGAATTCCCCGTTGACGTTGCCGCATATCAAGTCTTCCTTTATCGCAACGATCGAGTAGTGTCCCCTTATCACACCTTCTACATTATCGACAGCGCCACTTGGGCCAACGCCCAGTACATCGATCGCATCCCAGCAGGAGTGCCGCAACTCGAAGACCTCCACGCATACTTCGGACGGGACGAGAGCCTTCAGCCTCATCCAGCCTTCTACGCAACTACCTTCGCCAACCACAACTATCGCCGTGTACGGATCGTCACTAAGCAAGAGGCCTAAGTCAGGCAAGCGTCCGTGGTAGACGTTACACATAGGTAGGAACTGCGCCCAGTTGTCTTGACGCTCGTTAGTCCAGAACCGTAGATACTGCTCTAGCCATTGATTGGTGCACTCCGATTGTCCATCTGTTCGGGGGTGGTACGCCGTGGAGATGTTCTGGTATATGCCTAGGATTCGGCATAGCTCTCGTGTGAATTTCGATGCGAAGTGTGGGTCGCGGTCGCTGATAATTTTCACCGGTAATCCGAATCTCCGAAACACATGAGTGACGTACAGCGCTGCAGTTTCCTCTGCTGATATCTCTTTGTTGCAGGGGATGAATACCGACGCTTTGGTGCAGTCGTGGTCGGTCACCGTAAGGATGGAGTTGTATCCCTGCGATTCCGGTAGTTTAGTAATGAAGTCGAGGGCAATGACTTCAAATGGCTTAGCATCGGTTTTTGGTGTGATCGGTACCAGTGGTGCTTTCGTCGGGTGGTTGTTGATTTTGTGGCGTTGGCACTCTGCACATCCTTGGACATATTCTGTTACCTGTTTTAGCATGTTTGGCCACCAGTGACTTCGTTCGATGATTCTCGTCATCCGTTTGATTCCGGGGTGGCCGTAGACGGGGGGGTCGTGATGGTTGGCGATGATGGTGTGGATTTCCTCTGGTCCTCTGGTGATGACTTGTGCGCTTTGATGGTACCAGACTCCGTCGACTTTCTTGAGTTTGTGGGGGTCTACCCATGGGCGTATGATGTTCTCGTCTTGATCGTGGGCTTCCGGGTGTTGGGTGGTGAGGTTTCGTGCGAATATGGCTTCTGGTAGGACAACGACTCCTTCGTTATCTCATTCTCCTCTGTCGTAGTCAGGTCTTCGTGATAAAGCGTCCACATGGCCGTTGTTGGTTCCTTTGATGTGGTGGATTTCGAAGTCGTATTCCATGAGTTCCAGTACTTCTCGAGCCACACGGCGACTTATCTTTTGTGGGGATTTCCAGTGCGTGAGGTTTAGGTGGTCCGAGAAGATTTTGACTTTGTGCGGGGATCCTGCTAGGAATGGCCTCCAGTGTCGTAGCGCTTTGACGATGGCCAGGAGTTCTAAGTCGTAAATATTGTAGTTGTGTTCAGCTTTGTTCAGGGTGGCCGAGAAATATCTGATGGGGTGCCATTTCCCGTCTTGTTTCTTTTGTAGAAGCACTGCGCCTACTGCGTATCTGGACGCGTCTACCTCGAGTTCGAACTGATCCGTCAGTGTGGGGTGTGCAAGTACCAGTTCGCTGGTGACTAGGTGTTTGAGGTTTTGGAAGGCGGTTTCTTCGTCTTTGCCCCATTTCCATTCTGCATCTTTGCATGTGAGTTTGTTGAGAGCTCGTGTGTACGTGGCGAAACCGCGAATGAAGAGGCGGTAAAAATTGCAGAAGCCTAGGAAGGAGCGTACATTGCGTACCTTTGTGGGTGTGGGCCAGTCGCGTATGCCAGCAATTTTTACGGGGTCCATGCGGGTCACCCCCTTTTCAAGGATTACCCCCAGGTAATCCATTCGCAGTTGGTGGAAGGTACATTTGGATGGTTTGAAGTAGAGGTCGTGGTTCATTGCGACTTGGAGTACGGCACATACTGCATCTATGTGTGCCTGAAGTCCTGCGTGCTCGAGTGTTGCGATGCCAATGTCGTCCATGTAAACGTGGATGATTGTGCCCATTGCTGCGAAGACGCGAATTGTGTCGCCCAAAATATCGTTCATCATGTTCTGGAATGTTGCCGGTGAATTTGTAAGTCCGAAGTACATGACGAGGGGTTCGAATAATCCGTATTTTGTTTTGAATGTGGCCTTGTACTCGTCGCCTACTTTGATGCGTACGTTGTTGTATCCCCAGCAGATGTCGAGCTTGGTGAATATGTGCCTGCCTCCGAGGTCGTTGATGAGTTCCGACATGAGAGGCAGTGGGTATTGGTTGTGCACTGTGCAGGCGTTAATTCGCCGGTAGTCTTGTACTGGTCTCAGCTTTCTGTCTTTTTTCTTGATGAAGAAGAATGATGAGGTGTAGGGTGATTTTGAGGGTTGGATGTAACCTAGCTTGAGCTGTTTGTCTAGCCATTCACGTAGTTGTCCGTCTTCGTCTTGTGACATTGGGTAGACTTTGCAGTCGATGCTGGGGGGTGTACCGGGTTTGAAATCAATCGCATGGTTGTCATGGACGCGTACATTATTCTCCTTATTTTTCTGTATTTTTACGGATTTATTTAAGGAAGATATGAAGGGCCAAAGTACGAGATATCGTCAGTCACATGTTGCCACCATGTGCACCTATAAGCACGTGACCCTGGGACAGTTGCACCCCTAACGGGACAACCCAACCCGGTCACATTCCATTTACGTATGGACTCTCGGATTGGTAGATAAGGACGGAACGTTCTAGATAGTTCTAGACCTCGCTTAGTAGTTTACGCTTACTCGCTGTATTAGGATTTACTCAGCAAGATAAGGCATCGCGTCAGCGCTATGACAAGTGCATCAGTCAGCACAATAGATAGCGCCATTATTAGACACGACGCGTCAGCTCCTGAGTCATGGAGTCTTACTATACACTTAGTAACAGTGTTTAGACTCAGTTTAAGCTCAGCTCCAGTAGCGTATATAAACTTCCCTGTAACGTCCTGAGTGGAACCAACTTGTCCTCTTGGTTCTCCACTCAGGTGCGTATTCCTCCTTGTACTCCTTACTCTGCAATCCTAACTTGTCCTCTTGGTTCTCCACTCAGCGTGCCACTGCGTGATTGTCACGGTCGAAGGAACGAACGCTTACTATACGGATATGACCACGTTAGTAAGTCGCAATGTGTCATGGACTAGGGGATCAGTCAGCGCACAGTAGAATCACATGCCGATGTGGCATGACTCATAACTAGGATAGTGATAGTAGGGTTCGAGCTACTTTAGCTATTCGTCATACGGGTTGGAGAGGAGCTTTAAAGCTGCCTCGTATATGTATAAATAGTGGCCTGGAAAGACCAAGATTCGCCATCTTGGTCTTCTTCAATTCACCACTCTCATCTGTCTCCTCACGTGTGCTTCGCTTGTCTCTCTCAGAGCAAGTCGTCTTTATCGATTATCGGATTACCTAGTGGCACGACTTGCCCTAGTGTACGCTTAGATCACGTGCCCGCAAGCGCCGTGTATCTCGCAGTCAGGTCACGTGACCTTGAAGAGATATCCCGCTAAGTCGCGAACGCCCTTTCGTGTCCAAGTCGGACTAACGCCAGTGGTGGCGTTACATTAAGACCAAGATCCCTTCATCGTGGCGTTCACAACTCGAGACCAGTGGAGAAATTTCCAAGCTTATTCCCTCGAACGACGAGGAGACCGCAACGTACCAACACAATTCCTAGGAGCCGCTAGGTGGAGAGAATACTGAGGAGAGACAGGATACTTCGTGGACTTCGCATCGGGGCCAACCCGATACCGCCCCGTTGAGTTCAATTTCGACAATTTGTGTTGGGTTGAGATTACTTGGAATCCCGTAGACAACCGATATGACGCGGTACGACCCGCAGGAAGAAACTACAACTGCGACATCGACGCAAGGAACCTACCCACACGTGAAGAGTGGGGACGCATAGACGGACAACCCGAAGAAGAACCCAGCACATCCGAACCAAGAACCCCCGCACCATCCGAGACTAGTGGGGACGACGAAGAAACCGACGACAACGAAGAGTCCGAAGTAGGAGAAATAATACAGACAGCTGAGTCCTTACGCATCAACGAACCCGAAAACATCGAAATCCACCCACCTGCAGACATGGCAACCGCAACGATCATTCAAGAAGACCTAGCCCTTGAAGAAGCCAGACGAATCACCGAAGAGGCCGAATCCTACCTGCGTCCCATCAACCCAACTACAGGACACCGCATGACCGCAGATGACGCAGCCATTTTTAGAGCAGTAGGCCCAGACGTTCCCGACCCACCACCAGGCGCGGGAGGACCCCCACCACCCAGAAGACGCGGAGGACCCTTTGGTCAAGGACCACCAGGAGGCGGAAGGCCACCGCACGGAGAAAGGCAACCTCAATTCGGAGGAGGAGGAGGAGGAGATCCCTTTGGTGGAGGACCACCACCCCCACCGCCGCCAGCAGCAGGGCCAGCGCTGGGAGCACCACAAGGATCGGACAAGCTCATAGGAGAAACCCCGACCATATTTGATGGAAACCGAGATGAGTACGAATCCTTCCTCACACAATGGCACATATACTGGGGACAGAATTCAGAAGCGCCGATCATGACCAACGTCTATCGGCGATGCCTACTATTCCTAGGTTTCATCAAAGGACCACGAGTATCCAACTGGACGCTCGGATTTCTCCAGTGGCTCAACAACGAGCTACATCAAGGACGCAGCCGATACGACCCATTCCTATGGGACACCTTGACTGCAGGATTTTCCGACTGCTTTTCAAACGTACTCGAACAAGAGCAAGCGCAAGCCACCCTGGCCAAGGGATTTAAAATGATCGGTGATGACATCGACTCGTACGTCACCAATTTCGAACAGTTGGCACGGAAGGCTGACTATCGCCTCAACGACCGCCAAACGTTGGACCGATTCACGGCGGGCCTCCCGAGAGCCCTATTCACCAAAATCTACGAGCTGGATGACCCGCAGACCTTCAACGAATGGAAGGAAGCAGCATTGCGCAGGCAAAAGCAATACATCCACCTACGCGCCCGCCTAGGACTCGCCACCACGCCCCGCAATACTCCAACACCACGACCTCAGCAGAACCGTGGATACGTCCCGCAATGGGCGCCACCTAGGTTCCCACCGCCACGCTACGACCCAAACGCCATGGACACGTCGGCGGATCGGACCCGCGCACGCCTTGCAGAAGTAGGAGATCCAAATCGTGGAAACCCACGGCCACCGTTTCCCCCAAGGAACGGACAAAACCGAGGAGGCGGGCAACGCCGAGACATGCGGGAAGTCATCTGCTACAACTGCAACTGTCCAGGCCACTTCTCACGAGATTGTACACGTCCCAGGAAACCCAGACAACCATTCCAACCACGCGCAAGTACAAGTCGTAGCACAGAAACCGACTACTACCAAGAACCCGCAACCGCTCGCCGCACGGAAACCACGGCCGAAGAGCAAGCTAAGGGATGGATGGAAACACTGAGGGGAGCTAGTGACGAGGTCAAGGACCTCGTATTCAAGGATCTCTGGACCCAAGAGGGTTTTCAGGACGCCTGAACCCATCGGCCTGGGTGAGGGCAGTCAATTGTAACTCTGTAATCATGACTCGCTATCGTTCGCTTCGAATTCCAGTCTTGATTCGCACAAGTTACTCTATGGCCGATATTAAAGGGCTCGTCGACTCAGGAGCCACCGACAATTTTATGAGACCCGCGTTCGCCAAACGCATGGGCCTCGGACTACAACCCCTCGAGAAACCAAAAAAGATTTGGAATATCGACAACACAGAAAATAAAGCTGGGTCCATTACGCACTTCATCGACCTAGACGTCCAGACCAACGGTGTTTCAAAGGTCATGAGATTCCTAGTCACCGACATAGGCAACGAAGACTTAGTCCTCGGATACCCATGGCTAGCCACCTACGAACCAACTATCAGTTGGGCACACGCCACCATACACGAAAACACCCTCCCGGTGGTGCTACGATCAATCAACCCAACCAAAACGCAAACCACCATCGCACGTGCAATCACTCAAGACGAAGCGAAGGAAATAGTTCAAGAGCTCGAAGAAGAATGTCAACTGCGCACCACAGCCACTGAACTCGCCATCGCCGCAAACCAAGAAACGGTCGTCACGACCCTCCCCGAACCATATCAACGGTTCGCGAAAATCTTCAGCGAAGAAGCGTCCCACCGATTCCCACCATCGCGACCCTGGGACCACGCGATCGATTTTAAACCGGGTACACCCCCAAGCATCGACTGCAAGGTCTACCCTATGTCTCAAGATGAAGACGGGCAACTACGCACGTGGCTGGACGAGCAACTCAAACTGGGATACATCAGACCATCGAAATCCCCCTACGCCTCGTCATTCTTCTTCATCAAAAAGAAGGACGGCAAACTACGACCGGTACAGGACTATCGAAGGATTAACGCATGCACGGTGCGCAACCAATACCCACTACCCCTCATGTCGGAACTCATCAACGACCTGGGAGACGGACACATATTCACCAAACTCGATGTCCGATGGGGGTACAACAACATACGCATCAAGGAGGGGGATGAGTACAAAGCAGCCTTCAAGACGAAATACGGACTTTTTGAGCCACTTGTCATGTACTTCGGACTCACGAACTCACCAGCAACGTTTCAGAACATGATGAACGACATCCTAGGTGACACAATCCGAGTCTTTGCGGCAATGGGAACGATCATCCGGGTCTACATGGACGACATCGGAATCGCAATGCTCGAACACGCAGGCCTTCAAGCGCACATCGACGCCGTCTGCGCAGTACTTCAAGTAGCACTGGACCACGACTTATACTTCAAACCGTCCAAATGCACCTTCCACCAACCGCGAATGGATTACCTGGGGGTAATTCTTGAAAAGGGGGTGACTCGCATGGACCCCGTAAAAATTGCTGGTATACGCGACTGGCCCACACCTACGAAGGTACGCGACGTACGCTCCTTTCTAGGCTTCTGCAATTTTTACCACCTCTTCATTCGCGGTTTCGCCACATATGCACGAGCCCTCAACAAACTCACACGCAAAGACGCAGGATGGACGTGGGGCAAAGACGAAGAAACAGCCTTCCAAACCCTTAAACGCCTAGTCACAAGCGAACCGGTACTCGCGCATCCCACACTGACAGACCAATTCGAACTCAAAGTAGACGCATCGGGATACGCAGTAGGTGCAGTACTCCTACAGAAGAAGCAAGACGGGAAAAGGCACCCCCTCGGCTACTTCTCGGCCACCCTAAACGAAGCGGAACGCAACTATGACATCTATGACCTGGAACTCCTGGCGATCGTCAAGGCACTACGACACTGGAGACCATTCCTGGCAGGATCCCCCCACAAAATCAAAATCTTCTCGGATCACCTCAACCTTACGCACTGGAAAACACCGCAGAAGATAAGTCGTCGCGTAGCTCGAGAGGTCTTGGAACTCATGGAATACGACTTCGAGATCCATCACATCAAAGGGACCAACAACGGCCGTGCGGACGCACTATCACGAAGACCCGACTACGACCGAGGAGAACACGACAATGAAGGAGTCGTCGTCCTACCCGAAAAGGTATTCGTGCGAACCATCACCACGCAATCGCCGGAGACCCACGAACAAAACGAAGACATCCTACGACCCTGGGTAGATCCACACAAGCTCAAGAAAGTCGATGGAGTCTGGTACCACCAAGGCGCACGAGTAATCACCGGAGGACCAGAAGAGATCCGCATTGTCATCGCAAACCACCACGACCCCCCCGTCTACGGCCACCCGGGAATCAAGCGAACGGCGAAAATCATCGAGCGAAGTCATTGGTGGCCAAACATGCTGAAACAAATAACGGAATACGTTCAAGGCGGCGCGGAATGCCAACGCCACAAGGTTAACAACCGCCCGACGCGAGCCCCACTAATGCCCATCACGCCGACACCTGACGCTAAGCCATTCGAAGTCATCGCCCTTGACTTCATCACTAAACTGCCAGAATCACAGGGACATGACTCCATCCTCACCGTAACTGATCACGACTGCACTAAAGCATCGATCTTCATCCCTTGCAGTGAGGAGATAACGGCAGAAGAGACAGCAGCCTTGTACGTAACCCACGTATTTCGGAGATTCGGATTACCGGCAAAGATCATTAGCGATCGTGACCCACGCTTTGCATCAAAATTTACGCGAGAATTGTGTCGGATCCTAGGCATCTATCAGAACATTTCCACGGCGTATCACCCACGAACAGACGGACAATCAGAACGCACCAATCAGTGGCTTGAACAATACCTCCGGTTCTGGGCCAACGAGCGCCAAGATAACTGGGCGCAATTCCTACCTATGGCAGAATTCGCGCACAACAATTGGCCACATGAAGCCACAAGGAAGTCCCCGTTCTCGCTTCTAATGGGATACGACCCTCGCGCTGATTGGATCGATAAGCCATCACCAATCCCACAGGTTCTCACAAGACTCCAACAGTTCCGAGATGCACGAAAGGAGGCCCAGAACCTTATCCAAAAGGCACAATCTCTATGGGTCAAACACCGCAACACACCCAAATATCAAATAGGAGACCAGGTATGGCTAGAGGGGAAGCACCTCCGAACCAATCAACCAACTGCCAAGCTGGCGGCACGACGGCACGGCCCGTTCAAGATCACGCGCGTCCTATCCCCAGTCAATTATCAGCTGGAACTTCCCACGCAGTGGAGTATTCACCCCGTATTCCACATAGATTTACTCACACCTTATCGTGAGACGCCCCTGCATGGGGAAAACTTCCAACGCCCGCCACCGGATCTAGTAGACGGAGAAGAGGAATATGAAGTGGAGCACATTCTAGACTCCAGACGGTTCGGCCGGAGCAAGAAACTCCAATACCTCGTGAAATGGAAGGGATATCCCGAAGCGGAGAACCAGTGGGTCAACAAAGATGACGTATTCGCTGACGAAGCTATAGCGGAGTATAAGCGGAGTTCGACCGCAGCTAGGATGCATATAAACCGAGCAAACGACGCTAAGTCACCCCCATCTCCTCACACTGGATTCCTCACCAACCCAGAAATGTCTTTTCCCACTTCCTCCTCTTCCACCTCTCTCACTGCCCGGCTCGTCGACAGCCTCACCTATGAAGAGCTCCGCACCGCCCTCAACAACGCCCAGTCCATCATCGACTTGGAAGACCCCGACCAACCTGCCACCTACTGGCTCACCAACGGCGTCGGCGAGCGACTCTCAATGGCCCCATACACGGAAGCCGAGATTGCTCGGCTTCGTGCAGCTCTCAGAGGGGGTGAAGATTCCTCACCTCGACCTCTCCCTGTTCAAATCCGACACACCAAAGAAGAAGACTCGGGCCACGTTGCGATGGCAGGAATGGATGAAAAACCGGCCGTGGAGGCCCCCCGCGGATCAGTGGAAGCAACAACAGCTGGCGACGGCAGTGGCACGGCGAGCGTGCATCCTCATCCGACGCCGGCAGCATACCGCGACACTGAGAGAGCAGTGTACGAGGCGGTAGAAGGAACACTGCGGGAGTGGTATCCAGCTGAGCAGCCCTATCTCATCACCGCCACCGACACTGACGACCCCCGCGAAACCCCTTACGCCTGTGACACCACGGGGCGTCCGCTGTATCGCGCCGGAGTCGTCGTCGACACCGAGGCTGCCCCACTACCCGCTGTCCGCCTACGCTACCTTGGCGGCTCGTCCCGTGCTGCGCCCCACGGATACAAACACAATCGGGGAGACGATTTCGTCCATTACCCCATCACCGACGCACAAGGGGTGACACGCCAAGCCACCTTCGTCCAAGTCGTTTCAGGACCAGACCCCCTTGTCCTGGGCCTCAAGATGGACCCCTGATTATCACCGCAGAGTGGTATTGGGCTTAGTTTGATGCCAAGCTCAGTGAAGAGTGACTTTATCCAAACTAATTGTCTGCTAGTATCTGACAGCAACATATATTCAGCTTCAGTGGAAGATAATGCGACTGTCTTTTGTGCTCTAGAATTCCAACTGAATATCCCATTAGCCAGGTTAACCATATAACCTGTGGTAGATCGCCTATTATCTGGGTTTGAAGCCCAGTCAGAGTCTGCATAGGCAATTAAGCCTCCATTTGATCTTCCATCATACACCAAAGAGTATGAAGAAGTCCCAAGCAAATAGCGACAGATATAGAGTGCTCTGTTTAAATGGTCCTCTGAGGGGTTTGCAGCAAATTGTGATAGTTTAACAACTGCATAGGCGATGTCAGGGCGAGTCCCAAGCATTATGTATAGGAGTGAACCTATAACTTGCTGGTATTTGCTCCTGACGTTTGGGTTGACTGGTGAATTATTAGGTACAGGTTGGTACCCTTCAGGAAGTGGAGTTGCAGTTGCTTTCGCATCTGCGAGTCCAAAGCGTTGCAGCACCTTTTCTAAGTAAGCGGTTTGATCTAAAAAGATCTTTCCATGTTTCCGCTGAATGCGCATACGCAAGAATTCCTTTGCATCACCTAAGTCACAACATTCCCAAGCCTTCATGAACCTATTCTTAAGCTCATTTAAAAGGGCTTTGTCCGATCCCATAAAGATCACATCATCAACATAGACAATGATCACTACAAGGGCACCACTCTTTCCTCTATGGGTAAAGAGTCCTGAGTCAGATAATAGCCTTTTGCAGCCCATCGCAGCCATGGACTTATCCAGCACTTTCCACCATGCTAGAGCAGCTTGTTTAAGTCCATAAATGGCGCGTTTTAGTCGCAGTACTTTGTTTTCATGCCCTTTGGCTTTGAAGCCCTCAGGTTGTTCCATGTATAGCTCTTCATTGAGCTCTCCATATAGGAAGGCAGTTTTAACATCTAGTCCAGTGATGTGCCAATCCTCTAGCGCTGCAAGCGCGAGCATCATCCGGACAGTCTCAAAGCGCACTACTGGTGAGAATATTTCATCATAGTCAACGCCTTCAACCTGAGAAAAGCCTTTGGCAACAAGCCGGGCTTTCTTGCGACCATCAGTCTTTTGATCAAAGACCCATCTATTTTTTATTATTTTCCTCCCTTTAGGGGGTTCCACAAGCTCAAAGACATTACATCTGCGAAGTGCCTCTAGTTCCTCACGACAAGCAGTCTTCCATTCCTTTTGTTGTGCTGCAGGCATGTGTATTATATCTTTATAGGTCCACTCCCGTATATTAGAAGTGTCCAGTGGTTCCAGATCATTAGATGGAACTGCCTTGGCAAGCAGATGATCTAGGAATTTTACTCCCCCTTCCTGAGCAAGGCGTGACAATAAATCATCTACTTCATCCTCTGAGGGTTCTGGCAGAGCTTCACTCTCAGCAGGTGGAGGGTCAGGGTTTGTCTCAGGAAATCCTCCTGGAATCTGCCTTTGCCCTGGTGTACTATCAGCTCTGGAGCGACCAGGCTGTCTTCCAACCATTTCTTTCCACTTGCTACTCCGTTCAACGTCTTTAGTTATGTTTGTGGGGTGCCTGTCTTCCCCATAGACGTTGCCAGGACGAGTAGGTACTTTCCTCAAGCGCGCAGACCGTCATGGTAGTGCTGGTTCTGGCGCAGGAGGTGGAGGCTGTTGCGCTTCTGGTTCCTCTGGTTCCACAGATCCGCTGTCGCGGTCTGGCGCATCCTCCCTATTTTACCTCTGTTTAGGGGGATGATGAGTAGGCATATCATCGTCAAAACCACTTGGAATGGGCTGTGTAGGTGATGGTTCATCCTCCATAGGAGGTTGATTCTCTACTGGCTCATTTATGCGGGTTGTACCCCGCATCCTTTGTGTCTCACACTTAGGGTATACGGTCTCATCAAATAATGCAGTAGTGCTGGTGAACACTGTGTTGTTTTTGATCCGCATGAATCTATATGCTTTTATGCCCTCAGTATGACCAATATAGATCATTTGTTCGCTTTTGGGGTCAAGTTTGTTCGATCTGCGATCTTCTGGTATGTGCACATATGCGCCACATCCAAACACTCGTAAGTGTGAAAGACTAGGTGCTTCACCATGCAAGCTCATATAGGGTGTCTGCCAATTAAGGCGACTTATAGGAGTCCTATTATAGCAATGTACTGCATGTAGGACCGCAAATTCCCACCAGGATTGAGGGAGACAGGCTTCAAGGTGCATAGCCTGAGCCTTATCCATACAAGTACGCATAAAGCGTTCAGCACGACCATTTTGTTGGGGAGTATGCGGTGCACTTTGTAGGATAGTAATGCCCATATCTTTCAGTACCTTAGTAAACTCATCAGACTTGTATTCTCCTCCAGCGTCAGACATCCACTGTTTAATGGTGTCGTTATGCTGATTTTTGACCATGGCAACAAACTGCCTTAATGCATTGATGGCCTGTGCTTTGGTGCGTAATAGCATGACCCACGCATAGGAGGAAAAGTCGTCAAAGAAACTAATGAAGTATTTATATTTGTGGTACAAGTCAACTGGGAAGCTCTTAAGATTGGAATGAATCTTTTCAAAAGGCTTCTTAGCACGCGTCTCAGAGGGTTTATGCGTTGAAGCAGGCATTTTCCCTTGAGCGCAACCAGGACATATGGGTGTCTCAGAAGGATATTTAAGGTCCTTAGGGAATCCCTTAGTGTGATCCTTGGCACGATGTAGTACTTCCTTCGAAGGGTGTCCTAGACGTCTATGCCAAATGTCATAGTCAGCAGTATAGATTGTACTATGGGCTTCATGTACATTTTTCACTTGCGTGACTTCGGCATCAAGCCAGTAAAGTGTCTGACCATCTGCTAGGGGTTTTGTTTGTAATATGGGCGTCGTACTGCCCTTATAGAATAGAGATATATGCTGCGAATCCCCATGAACACGCAATCCCTGTTGAAGAAACTCCCCCATGGACAATAGCTTAGTTGTCATCTGTGGTATATGAAAGACAGGATATATGTGTGTAATACGCTCTGTTTTAACGCCATTGTGTTCCACAGAATGCTTTAGTAAGACTGAGCCTTTGCCTTGTATATAGAGAGCATGGGCTGCCATCTTTACCATAGACTTTTGTGAAAGGGGGGTATAACTGATAAAGTCCAGTTTATTGTTTGTAAAGTGTGCCGACGCACCAGAGTCAAGTAACCAAGTAGGTTCTCGCTCTGTTTGACTCTCGTTTCCCTTACATTTCGAGCATAAAGCGAAATCAAGACCATGAGCGCATAGATTGGCGCTATTTACAACTTTATTTACAAGTGCACTGTAACTACTATTTTTAGAAGCGCCAGTCGGCGTCATATCCAGTAGCACTGTAGAGTGGTCAGATTTGCTTATTAGAGGAGGGAAAGTTACTAACCCATCCTCGTAGGGGTTGAAGTCATCTTGTCCTACTGCATCAGCGAGGTCGTCGTAGACGTCACGGTCATCGTCGTCGTTCGCTTCGCTTCCCCAATCCAGCATCTGTAAAAGTGGGACCTGTCAAAAGCTGTCAGAGACCAGTCGGGACCAGTCGCCGACAGCTTTTGACAGGTCCCACTTTTACAGATGAGAGAAATATCCGGGGAGGGGGCACGTACTGCCGCCTTCTTATGAAAGCCTTCCCACATTTTGGTTATTTCAACCGCAGTAGGACTATCTGGGCATTCTTCGATAGGCTCAACCGTGCGAATGGGCTCCTTGCCCTTGTCTTTGCGTGCCTCTTGCTCAGAAGGCAAGACTAAAGGGGTCAAGGTTAGTTTAGGAGTATCTGGAGGCGAATTAATGGGCGCACTGCAGCCTGTAGGGAGGTCCTCATCCTCATCTGACATTTCCCAGTCCTCTGCGAAGGTGTTCAGGTTGTTGGTCCACGGGGAATCCGCGACCATCTGCCCAAGACGTTGCTCAAGTGTCTTTACTGTCTGTACTGTACCAGGAGTTTCTAAGGCCTGGGTGACGTCCAGAGCCTTGTTAAGGGACTTATAATGTCCTGGTACGCGCTTCTTCGCAGGAGGAGCGGAGGAGATGCGCTGCTCAAGCCCAGAAGGCGAGATATGCGCAATGGTCGTAGAGGTTGGCGCTGGGAGCGCCGCAACGTCAGCAATGTGCGTATGCCCTTGCGTATGTTGCTTCTTGAACTTCTTGCCGGCGCGTTTACTGCGCTGGCGATGGTTCCCTCCCTGTTGCTGCTGCTGCTGCTGGCCGCGCTGCTTGTTCTGGCCTGAAGAGCCTTGCTGCTGCTGCTGGAAGTTGGGGTCGTTACGCTTGCGCTTGACCGCCGACAACTTGTTGGCTGATTCCTTGTTAGAGGACTGGCCTTTGTACGCTTGATTTCCCACTGATTGACCGCTGCAGTACGGATGTCGGTCAAAGTAAGCTTCTTTGCCATAGTGCCCGACATGAGGATAGGGACAAGGGATGATTCCCACTTGGCTGGTAGTTTCGAGAGAAGCATCATGGCCTGAAGGCCATCGGGTACTTTCGCAGAATTAGCGGCAAGGTGGTCATAGATAGTGGCCAGTTCATCAATCTGGGGGCCAGGGTGCTTAGCATAGTCCAGACGGAACGTCATGGCACGCTTAAAGTCCTGGTAGACGTTAGCGGCACTAATGCCCCCATACTGGGACTTGAGATGTCCCCAAACATCACCAGCAGTCGCAAAATTTTCAACCTGGCATTGAATAGCCGGTGAAAGGTGCAGCACAATCGAGCCTAGGGCACGGTCGTCATCAGTAGCCCACGCATTGTACGCTTCAACCTCCGTAGGGGTAGGAGCGTCTTTGTCCTTGAAAGCAGGAAGGATCCGTCTTCTGCTTATAATATCCCATAGCGCAGAAGACTTTAAGAAAGCCTCCATTTGCTTAGCCCAAATTTGGTAGTTGTTACCGTCAAGAACGGGGACAAGAGTGGTGAGAGTCGACATTTGTAAAAGGTTTCTGAATAGAGAGTAGTCAGCACCGTATGCGACTAATAACAGAAAAATAAACCGGCATAGTCTCCCCTTATAAGGAGACTAATGTCTGCCATTAAAGGCGACATACTGTCATAGTCTCCCCATAGTGGAGAAGACTAATGTCTGCCAATGAAGGCGACAACCCCACTGCAGGTACTAAAGGTAACCCGCCGTCGTTGCAGCCAATGAAGGTGCAAAGCGACTTATGGCAGGGCCCATAACCTGTTGCGCAGCAATGCACGCAGTGTACAGGTAGACCCTTACCTGAATAGAGAGCTTAGACGAGGCTTAGAGTGAAGCAGAGGAAGCTCAGAGTGGGGTGGAGAGAGATGTGTATAGGTACTCGCTCCTATAGTAGGATTTATATACTCTATGGTCCACCCATGTCTGTTTGGGGAAAAGTGATGAGTAGAGGCGTCCACAATATCGCGTTTTCAGTGTTGCCTAATGTCTAATCACCGGTGGACTCGGAATAATCCCTTAAGGGGATTCTGTACGTATACCGTATGACTAAATACTCCGAATTACGTGTATAGCATAACTAATCGTACTGTCATTCCTACGTAATGAGCCTTATAGTAGGTATTACGGCTCAACAGTAGTCTCCGCGCAGCGTACCATTGTTGTTTCTTGGCCATAATAGTCGGTTTCTGCGCTGCAACTTGTGCTTGCGCATGGCTGGAACTGCTGCCTTGGCTTCCTGGGGTGTGTACATTCTCGTGAGAAGTGGCTGGGGTTGTTACAATTGTAACAGATGACCTCCCTCATATCCTGGCATGGCTGGCCTCCTCGGTTCTGTCCTGGTCCTCCTCTTGGTGGGAACGGTGGTTTCTGGTAGCCACCGTGGTTTGGATCCCCTACCTCCGCGAGGCGTGCGCGGGTTCTATCCGCCGATGTGTCCATAGTGTTCGGATCGTAGTGTGGTGGTGGGAACCTGGGTGGCGCCCATTGTGGGGCGTATCCGCGGTTTTGCTGTGGTTGCGATGGTGGTGCATTGCGGGGGGTTGCGTTGAGTCCTAGGCGGGTGCGTAAATGGATGTACTGTTTTTGTCGTCGCAGCGCCGCTTCCTTCCATTCGTTGAAGGTTTGAGGATCATCTAGTTCGTATATTTTTGTAAATAGGGCCCTCGGGAGGCCCGCCATGAATCGGTCCAGTGTTTGGTGGTCATTGAGTCGGTAGTCAGCTTTCCGTGCTAGCTGTTCGAAGTTGGTGACATACGAATCAATGTCGTCTCCCACCATTTTGAATCCCTTAGCTAACGTGGCTTGTGCTTGCTCTTGCTCTAGTACATTCGAGAAGCGGTCAGAGAATCCCGCCGTTAGCGTGTCCCACAGGAATGGGTCGTATCTGTTGCGTCCGTGGTGCAGTTCGTTGTTGAGCCATTGGAGGAAGCCAAGTGTCCAGTTAGATACTCGCGGTCCTTTAACGAATCCTAGGAACAATAGGCATCATTGATAGACGTTGGTCATGATCAGCGCTTCTGAGTTTTGCCCCCAGTAGATGTGCCACTGTGTGAGGAACGACTCGTACTCATCTCTGTTCCCATCGAATATGCTTGGGGGTTCTCCCACAAGTTTGTCTGTTCCGTGTGGTGCTCCTGGTGCTGGTCCTGCTGGTGGTGGTGGCGGCGGTGGTGGTCCTCCTCCGAAGGGATCTCCTCCACCTCCTCCTCCAAATTGGGGTTGCCTTCCCCTGTGTGGTGGTCTTCCGCCTCCTGGCGGTCCTTGACCAAAGCTTCCTCCTGGTCTTCTTGGTGGCGCTGGTCCGCCTGCTCCCAGTGGTGGATCAGGTATGTCAGGGCCTACTGCTCTGAATATGGCGGCGTCATCGGCCGTCATGTGGTGTCCTGTGGTTGGGTTGATGGGGCGTAGGTAGGCTTCGGCTTCTTTGGTGATTCTTTGTGCTTCTTCTGTTGCTAGGTCTTCTTGAACAATTGTTGCGGTGGCCATTCCTTCGGGAGGGTGTATTTCAATGTTCTCTGGTTCATTTAGGCGTAGAGACTCAGCTGTTTGTACTATGTTATCCACTTCTGATTTGTTGTCGTTTGTTTCTTCGTTGTCGTCCCCACTGGTTTCTGAGGGTGCGGGTGTCCTGGGTTTGGAAGTGCTGGGCTCTTCTTCTGGCTGTCCGTCTATGCGTCCCCACTCTGCGCGTGTGGGTAGGTTTCTTGAGTCGATATCGCAGTTGTAATTCCTTCCTGCTGGTCATACTGCGTCATAGCGGTTATCTATTGGGTTCCACGTAATTTCAACCCAGCACAGATGGTCAAAGTTGAACTCAACGGGGCGGTATCAGGTTGGCCCCGATGCGAAGTCTACAAAATATCCGGTTTCTCCTCTGTACTCTCTCCACCTGGCTGCTCCTAGGAATTGTGTTGGTACGTTGTGATCTCCCCTTCGTTCAAGGGAGTAAGTTTGAAAGTTTCTCCACTGGTCTCGGGTTGTGAACGCCACGATGGGTAGATCTTGGTCTTAATGTAACGCCACCACTGGCGTTAGTCCGACTTGGACTGCAAAAGGGCGTTCACGACTTAGCAAAATATCCTCGGTGGTCACGTGACCTGATCATGAGATACACGGCGCTTGTATGGCACGTGATCTGAACGTACACTAGGGCAAGTTGAGCCACTAGGTAATCCGATGATCGATAAAGACGACTTGCTCGAAGAGAGACAAGCAAATCGCACGTAGAAGAGATGAGAATGAAGTGGTGATTGAAGAAGACCAAGATGAGTTATCTTGGTCTCGTCGAGCCACTATTTATACATATAAGAGGACACTTTAAAGCTCCTCTCGAACTGGATGTGACTAGTAGCGTAAGTAGCTCGAACTCTACTACAGCTACTACTAGGAATGAGTCATAGTATCTAACATGTGATACTATGACCGCTGACTGATGCGTTAAGTCCATGACACATTACTACTTACTAAGGGGTCATATCCATATAGTAAGAGTCCGTTCTCTGCGTACCATGACATCCATGGCTGCGATGGGCTATAAAAGGCTACTATCTGACTCAGGACTCTTTACCCATAAAGGTAAGAGTGGTGCCCTTGTAGTGATCATTGTCTATGTTGATGATGTGATCTTTATGGGATCGGACAAAGCCCTTTTAAATGAACTTAAGAATAGGTTCATGAAGGCTTGGGAATGTTGTGACTTAGGTGATGCAAAGGAATTCTTGCGTATGCACATTCAGCAGAAACATGGAAAGATCTTTTTAGATCAAACCGCTTACTTAGAAAAGGTGCTGCAACACTTTGGACTCATAGATGCGAAAGCAACTGCAACTCCACTTCCTGAAGGGTACCAACCTGTACCTAATAATTCACCAGTCAACCCAAGCGTCAGGAGCAAATACCAGCAAGTTATAGGTTCACTCCTATACATAATGCTTGGGACTCGCCCTGACATCACCTATGCAGTTGTTAAACTATCACAATTCGCTGCAAACCCCTCAGAGGACCATTTGAACAGAGCACTCTATATCTGTCGCTATTTGCTTGGAACTTCTTCATTGTTACGATTTTCGCCCTACTATACGACGCATTCTGTTTACCTTCTCATCTCGCCTTGTGTTCGCGTGTACTTTTATCCATGATCCGTTCTGACTCACTCTTCGACTCTTATCTCGCACCAACCCCATGACCATAGAGAAGCCAGA
This sequence comes from Lactarius akahatsu, assembly GCA_021524915.1. NCBI lineage: Eukaryota > Fungi > Basidiomycota > Agaricomycetes > Russulales > Russulaceae > Lactarius > Lactarius akahatsu. The sequence goes on along the minus strand of JAKELL010000089.1, from coordinate 194,730 downwards.
CCTATGACTTCTAGGACCCGCTGACGTCATTTGAGCCCCACATGCCCCCACGGGATTCCCTTGTACTTCTTATGGACTTTCCCTTCATGCTTCCTTATTAGCTCGCTGAGGCCAGTACCTCAGGATCGCGCCATGTGTTTGTACTTTATAAACACCCTGTACTAGTATATAAGTCACGCCCTACCTAGCTTGTACGGTAGACTTGACTTCTTGTGTAATACCACATTGTCTTGGCCTCACGAACCGACCTTGACTCGCCTTTGCGCTTGAGTCCTCGCTTTCGCTCACCTCTTCACTTGAGCCTTGATTCCCATTATTATCCTTGTGTCCCTGGGAGACCAAGTGATACTTGTTCACCACTGAACTGAGTCCTAACCGACTCACGCTCATCCGATCCCGTTGACTTGCTGAAGTACACGTCGTACTTAACGCCCCTGTGGTGGCGTTACATTAAGTCAAGTCTCCCACAGTGGCGACATCTAGTTGCAGCCGAACCAAGTTTAGGCCCAAGTACATTGACCGCCTCAGTTCCAACGAACTATCAGATAGAGTTAAAGGAACCGCAGTCTGGGCAGAACACAACGGAGTTGAAGGGTACTTTGTCTTTGACCCCTCAACACGATCATACCAACAAATCCATTACCTTGACGACAGACATCTTTGGGCCTTTATTGAATATTCCCCGACTGAGGGAGCGTGGTACACTACAGGACCAGTACCCCTCACCTTGAACACCGGACCTCTAGGATCCTCCAATCCTTCAGGCATTAACATTGATCCTTCTGACACCCCATCCCCAAGTATATCCGTACCAATGACCAACCTCCCGTCTTCAGCATTTCTGTCTTACGCAATGGCCCAACAAGGACAAGCATCTGCAAGCACCACCCTCACAAGTGGAGGAGGAGTACCTAGCGGAAGTGGAGCACCTGCCGGAGGGACCCCTGCCAGCAGTGGCGGTGGCAGTGGTGGTGGACCGGCACCGGCCGGAGGACCTGCACCAGCCCCTGGCAGCAATGGTCACCTAGGAGGAAACCCCCTGCCAGAATTCGACGGAAACTGAGAAAAGAGCAAGGCCTTCTTATGCGCCTTCAAATTGTATTGCGGAATGAACCCAACAGTAGATCTGCTTGCGATACCTGGACAACGGGCTATGGCCTTCCTCTCTTATATCCGAGGGCCACTCGTCGACGATTGGGTCGATGAGCAGATGAGGTGGCTCGATGATCAAGTAGCAGCAGGAGTCCTGCGAACCCAAAATAACCTCTGGAACGAGGTGGAAACTCAATTTCTGCAGGCCTACACCAACACTGCGGACAAATGAAGGCCCGCAAAGCCTTGCAAACCCTGATGATGAAGGGAGAAGATATCGACTCTTATATCACCCAGTTTGACAACTTGATGACAAAAGCCAGGTATGGTCCGGATGAAGCCACAACATTGGAATTATTCCAAGATGGACTTCCAAACCAGTTAGTGATTAACGCCATTCACTTCCAACACCCCATTACATGGGAGGATTGGAAGCGAGCTGCTCGATTACAGCAGGCTGAATACCTGGTTCTGAAGGACCGACTCAGCAAGAACCGAACCCCGCGCCAAAAGAAAGGAGGGCATAACCGTGACCAGTGGGTACAGGCCCTCAACAAGAACCGTGACCCGAATGCCATGGATGTTGGACGTGCCCAAGCCTCCATGGCTCTCACCGACGCTGACCACATCCAACTCCAAAAGGAGGGGCGCTGTTTTAGATGCCATGCTATGGGGCACATCTCGCGTAACTGCCCACAAAAGGGCGCTCGAATTGCTACTTCCTCCACGACCACCCAATCAGCTCCCCTCTCTGCTCCCCCGACCATACCAACTCCCGCTGTCACTACAGTCGCCATACAATCTAATCGCGTACTTTTGACGGAAGAACAGGCTGAAGCACAAATCGCTGCGATGAAAGCACAGTCCCAAGAAGTGCGAGACCTCATGGTGGAGAAGCTATTTGTGAAGGAGGATTTTCTCGACGCTTGAACCCGACGGCCTGGGCTAGAGCACTCAATGTAAACGTGTACCATAGCAGATATTGATCTATGCGAATTCCAGTACTCTTTAAATCTGCACACGCAATGGCCGAATGACAAGTACTCCTGGACTCAGGAGCAACAGACAATTTTATCTGCGCCTCACTACTGAAGCAGCTGCAGATTGGAACACGTGACGTCACACAACCGATACGCATCTGGAATGTGGACGGGACTCACAACCAAGATGGGGCCATCACCCAATACACCAACTTGAACGTCCAAACCGGGAATGACACCAAAACACTTTGCTTCCTAGTAACAAACTTAGGAAGGGACAAAGTTATACTGGGCTATCCATGGTTCTCGGCATTCGAGCCACTCGTAAAGTGGGGGGAAGTGACGTTGGACGAAGAGTGTCAACCGGTGGTCATATCCAGCCTCCAGTTGTCGGACGAAGCCACCCCGGTAGAAGCATCTATACAGGCATTGGAGATGTATCAACTCGACGAGGAGGTGTGGGAGCAGATTGCGGACGATGAGCTGAGCAAGAGCCATGCGTGGCATTACTGCGAAAAACCACGACAGCGTCCGAACTAGCGCAACAAGAAGCTGCCAAGCGGGGAGCACGAACCTTCGAAGAAATGGTTCTACCAGAATACCAGCGGTACCGTAAGGTATTCGACAAGGAAGCCTTGCACTGCTTCCCACCGAAACGACCATGGGACCATGCCATCGACCTGACACCCAACACACCCACAACAATGGACTGCAAGGTGTACCCGCTAATGCAAGAAGAGGATAAGGCTCTTGATACATTCCTCGCAGAACAACTGGAACGGGGATACATTCGACAGTCGAAGTCCCCATACGTCTCACCCTTCTTCTTTATAAAGAAGAAAGATGGCAAGCTCAGACCCGTACAAGACTACCAACAGTTGAACAAGGTCACAGTTCGGAACCATTACCCGCTACCCCTCATCCCCGAACTCATTGATAAAATCTGCGACGTGCGACTCTTCACGAAACTGGATATCCGATGGGGGTATAACAACATCCGCATAGACAAAGGACACAAGTGGAAGGCTACCTTTAAAATGAATAAGGGGACCTTCGAACCACTTGTAATGTACTTCAGCCTCACGAACTCCCCAGCAACCTTCCAAGCGATGATGGACTTCACGTTTCGAGGACCAATACTAATGAACAAGGTGATCGTATACATGGACGATATCCTCATCGCAACCATCGACAACCTTGAACGACATTGAGAAAGAGTCCACCAGGTTCTGACCATCTGCGCAGAAAATGACCTCTACATCAAACCGGAGAAGTGCGAGTTTGAGGTGCGCGAAACAGAGTACCTTGGGCTTATCATCGGACATGGGAAGCTGCGGATGGACCCCATAAAAGTACGAGGAATCCGCGAATGGCAACCCCCAAGAAACCTCAAGGAAGTACATGCCATTATCGGTTTCTGCAACTTCTACCGTCGATTCATCAAAGGGTTCTCGTCCCTCACACACCCCCTCCACGATCTCACAAAAAAGGACACCCCGTGGCACTGGGGAGCAGAGCAACAGAAGGCGTTCGAACATGTCAAAGACCAAATATGTTGGGAACCAGTTCTCCTCTCCCCCAACCTGACAAAACCATTTGAGCTAGAAGTGGATGCATCCAACGTCGCCATTGGTGCAGTGCTCAATCAGCTTGGAGAAGACCAAAAACTCCACCCAGTAGCGTTCCACTCAGAATCATTGTCCCAAGCTGAGCGGAACTACAACATCTACAACAGAGAGCTACTTGCAGTAGTCAAAGCTCTTCGCGCCTGGCGCACGTACCTCGTTGGCTCACCCCATAAGATCATCATACACACCGACCACACCAACCTTCAATATTGGAAGGAACCGTGAAAAATCAGCCGATGAGTAGCATGCGAGTTTCTAGAGTTGTCAGAATACGACTTCGTATTGAAACATATGCCCGGCGTCAAAAACAGTCACGCAGATGCCCTATCCCGGTGAGCAGACCATGCACCAGGCAGTGAAGACAACAACAACGTCACGGTTCTCCCTGCGGACCGCTTCATCCGGACTACCGAGATGTCAATGCACAACATGGACATCTGGACCCAGATTGCGCAAAACCTTGACGAAGCACAAGTACTACGATGGATTGAACCGCACAGCCTGAAAAAGCATGAGGGGTTATGGTGGAAAGGAGACGCCCTTGTCGTTGTCAGGGACAACGATCTTAAGCGGGGGGTAATCACCTTTTTCCACGACACACCAGCCATGGGACACCCCGGAATCGCAAACACCTATGAGCTCTTACGACGAGACTACTGGTGGCCCAATATGCGCAAAGACGTCGAAGAGTATGTCAAGGGTTGCGCCACATGCCAAGCCAACAAAATCAACCCCCACCGACAAAAACCACACCTCTTCCCTATCACAACCGACCTGGAAGCAGAACCATTCGAAGTCGCGGCTATGGACTTCATTACGAAACTACCGTTATCGCAGAGATATGACTCAATCCTCACCATTACTGACCACGACTGCTCCAAGGCAGCCATCTTCATCCCGTGCAATGAAACAATCACCACGGAGGGCATAGCCAGGCTATACCTCCACCATGTCTACCCCCATTACAGCATACCCCGAAAACTGATCACCGATCGAGACCCTCAATTTACGTCGGCATTTATGACACAACTCTGCCAAGTTCTCGGAATTAGGCAGAATATTTCAACGGTGTATCACCCCCAAACAGACGGACAGTCAGAACGAACCAACCAATGGCTGGAACAATACTTACGACATTGGAGCAATGTGCAACAGGACAACTGGGCAGAGGCCCTCCCCGTAGCACAGTTCGCACATAACGCATGGCCCAATGCAACGATGAAACACTCCCCCTTCTCACTCATCATGGGATGGGAGCCACGCACCACTTGGATCCCGAAACCAACGACCTCCCCATCCGCCAACCGACGCTTGGAAGACATGGGCAACTTCTGACAGCACGCGCAGGATTGTATCAAGCACGCCCAAGAACTCATGACGAAGCGAGGGCGCACTCGCTTCATCCCTTATCAAGAAGGGGCACAAGTATGGCTAGAGGGGATGAACCTTAAAACATTCTACCCCACAGCCAAGCTAGCCCCTAAACATCACGGACCTTTCCACATCAAGAAGGCCCTCTCTGCGGTATCTTATGAATTAGAACTCCCGAAGTCATGGAAGATCCACCCCATGTTCCACACCAACCTCCTCACCCCATATAAGGAGACGGAACTGCACGGGACAAACTTCACGCAACCTCCTCCTGACCTTATCGACAGAGAAGAGGAATTTGAAGTGGAGCAAATCCTCGGGTCAAGGTTCTATGGCCAAGGGCGCAAGCTCCAATTCCTGGTCCAATGGAAAGGATTTCCCGTGAGCAACAGCTCGTGGGAACCACTCGAAAATGTCCGACACGCACCTGATCTCATCGCCGACTTCTTCTGGCATAATACAACCGCCAAAGGGGCTGGGCGAAAGATATAAAAAGACACCCTATGAACCCGAATCGCACATCCCCCCTTCCTCCCTTGTACACCATAACATCCACTCCCATTGTCTCTAAAATCCCCTTGCGCCCACTGGCACAACTCATACTTGAACAACTAACCGTGCCATCCCAGGACCAGGGTGTCCCCTCACAGCCAGAGGGTTGTACGCCGTACTCTGTAGTCCCTAGCCCAGACCCCCCTATCTTGTCGTTAATTGCTCCTACACTTGATCGCCTCGCGCAGGAAGAGGCGGCCACCTCACTACTCACCCTCACCACCCCACCTGTTGACACTCCCATCACAGTACACGTCCCCATCGTCCCTACCCCTCCTGAACCACAACAACACACCCCACCACCACCTCTCGAGCACGTACCACTTCCCCCATTCCCACCTGGCATCGGCCACGTAACCACATCTGTCACACAACCCCACCTCATTGAACCCGATCCCACCTACACATTCCTTGATGACGAGGAGGCAGGGGAGGACGCCACTGATCCGGGACTCCCCTTCCTTCACAACGACCCCGACCTCTCCTACCTCTACTTCCCGCTGAAGATTGGGGAGGCCAGGTACCCGAAGCAGATCGCACGCTTCATCTACTATCGAAAAGACTACCAGGAAGTCGTTGGAACCATGGGAAGGGGGCACCCATATTACATGCAGTCAGTTTACTTGCAAGGGATGTATGAGGGGCAACTGCCTCAGCACGTCACAGACCAACAGCTTGCGATGTTCCATCCGCATGACCCACGAGCCATATGCGTCAATGAAGTCCTGACGGAGTTACACAACGTCCGTCTTCATGCAGACGTAGCACGTCTCCGGGATTGCTTATTGCGGAAGGACGCAATCACCACGCACGAGTCCGAGCTTCGACGGATGGAGACGGACCTCATGCGCGATTGCTTCCATATGGATATGGATCTCACGAGCATGCGGAAGCGGTTGCAGTATGCCCGTGCAATACCGCTGATATCCGAGAAGTACGACGAGCTCCAGGCCAAATTTATACGCCCACGCCCCACTCCTGATTCCATTCCTATTCCCCTGTGCACTGGAGGACCTTGCGAGATGCCGCGCCTTCAGGGCGAGAGCAGTAGGTGCCCTCGCAAGTGTTTCCAGTGCAAGTCGATGGACCATCTGATCACGCAGTGCCCTCAACGGAGGGCCAAGCAGCCATGTCAATGGTGTGGCAGTCGTACCCATCAGTACGATGTGTGCCTCATCTGTTGGATCTCCCCCATGTCGCCCGCCTATATCGACCCGAACGACCGCCCTCGGTGGTGCGGAAAGTGTTTGCGGTATGATGCGAGGCATGAAGAGATCCACTGCCCTCAGTACGAGCAGTGTCGGGAATGTGGTGAGTGAGGTCGTCACCTCTTCTTGCATCGCCACACCTGTCCACACCCCCCTTCACGATCCCTGACACCGTACCCATCGAGGATGACTGGTACTACACCAGTGACTAGTCGAAGTTGGGGCAACTTCGAGTGTGACGGGGGGGTAATGTTACGATTTTCGCCCTACTATACAACGCGTTCTGTTTACCTTCTCATCTCGCCTTGTGTTCACATGTACTTTTATCCATGATCCGTTCTGACTCACTCTTCAACTCTTATCTTGCACCAACCCCATGACCATAGAGAAGCCAGACCTATGACTTCTAGGACCCGCTGACGTCATTTGAGCCCCGCGTGCCCCCACGGGATTCCCTTGTACTTCTTATGGACTTTCCCTTCATGCTTCCTTATTAGCTCGCTGAGGCCAGTACCTCAGGATCGCGCCATGTGTTTGTACTTTATAAACACCCTGTACTAGTATATAAGTCACGCCCTACCTAGCTTGTACGGTAGACTTGACTTCTTGTGTAATACCACATTGTCTTGGCCTCACGAACCAACCTTGACTCACCTTTGCGCTTGAGTCCTCGCTTTCGCTCGCCTCTTCGCTTGAGCCTTGATTCCCGTTATTATCCTTGTGTCCCTGGGAGACCAAGTGATACTTGTTCACCACTGAACTGAGTCCTAACCAACTCACGCTCATCTGATCCCATTGACTTGCTGAAGTACACGTTGTACTTAACGCCCCTGTGGTGGCGTTACATTCATACTCTTTGGTGTATGATGGAAGATCAAATGGAGGCTTAATTGCCTATGCAGACTCTGACTGGGCTTCAAACCCAGATAATAGGCGATCTACCACAGGTTACATGGTTAAACTGGCTAATGGGATATTCAGTTGGAACTCTAGAGCGCAGAAGACAGTCGCATTATCTTCCACTGAAGCTGAATATATGTCGCTGTCGGATACTAGCAGACAATTAGTTTGGATTAAGTCACTCTTCACTGAGCTTGGCATCAAACTAAGCCCAATACCACTCTGCGGTGATAATCAGGGGTCCATCTTTATGGCCTCAAACCCTGTCCAAGAGAAGCATATTAAACATATTGATATATGCTATCACTACATAAGAGAAGTAGTGAAGGACAAGAAAATAGAACTATTCTTTATAGATGGTTCAGAGAATCCCACAGATATGTTTACCAAGAACCTAGGGCATATTAAGTTCGAAAAATTCAGAAGTCAGTTAGGACTTGAGTTTTACTCATCCAACTGAGTCACAAGGCAACAAACTTGGCCTTGAGACGAGCCTGAAAATTCCATTAATACTGTTGATAAGTGACCTGAGGGCATCTAGCGGCTCAATGGACATGCAGATAACGGACTGCTTTAGATAAGATATATTGGACTTATGTAGATTAGATTATACTGTATATGATCTTTACAATCTCGGACTTTCTTATCTATGACATCACTGTACAATGACGTCATGGACTCCTCTGGACTCCCCTTGTATTTCGTCCTTGTACTCTGACCCTTGTTGTTATCTTTATTATGATGTCACTATGATATCATGTTCCAGACTTTCCTTGTTCTATACACCTTGTTCTCCAGAACAGTACACTCCTTTGTCCACTTGTAGAACAATGCGTCTTGTATTTACTGTGACCAGCTGTTACCTGCGTCACTCTGTATCTTGTATAAGTAGTGCAGCTTGTACGCTCCTGGTCCGCATCAGTTCTCATCTGTTGTGTGCCAGGTATGTTCTCTACTCTGTAATATCATCAGTTCTCATCTGTTGTGTGCCAGACACCCATCTGCTTCACCTGCAAGACCTCTCTGTTGCTGCTTCAAGCCCACTTTCATATCTCACCACAGTCATCAGTTCACTGTGAGTATGATCCCTTCATGTGCGCTGTTCATCAAATACTATGGAAGGTATATCAAGCGACGCTTGAAGACATTGTCTTCTGGATACATAGATTCTTCTCAACCAGAGAATCACAACATTTCTGCTCGTTATACCAAAAATCGGCCCAATGAACTGTAATAGTTCAAAAGCTGAAATGGGATGGTGAAGAGAACTCGGTCTCAAAACCGCTCTCATGGTTCCGAGATAGACTCCCTTCTAATCATGGCTAGAATATTAATTCGCCTTACACACTTGCTCAGAGTGCTTAGTAGCTGCACTTAGCAAGGGGGAGTGTTGAGCCGTAATACCTACTATAAGGCTCATTATGTAGGAATGACAGTATGATTAGTTATGCTATACACGTAATTCGGAGTATTTAGTCATACGGTATACGTACAGAATCCCCTTAAGGGATTATTCCGAGTCCACCAGTGATTAGACATTAGGCGACACTGAAAACGCGATATTGTGGATGCCTCTACTCATCACTTTTCCCCAAACAGACATGGGTGGACCATAGAGTACATCTGTAAAAGTGGGACCTGTCAAAAGCTGTCAGAGACCGGTCGGGACCAGTCGCCGACAGCTTTTGACAGGTCCCACTTTTACAGATGTATATAAATCCTACTGTAGGAGCGAGTACCTATACACATCTCTCTCCACCCCACCTTGAGCTTCCTCTGCTTCACTCTAAGCCTCGTCTAAGCTCTCTACACAGGTAAGGGTCTACCTGTACACTGCGTACATTGCTGCACAACAGTTGGTGATATGGCAGGGGGGGTGAGACATTAGCAAGGACAGGGAAAGTGCGCTGAGAGGGAAAGAGGAAGGAAGGGCGGGAGGGGCGATGGGAGGATGCCAAGAGCAGCAAGAGGGAAGGAAGGGAGATCAATGGGAGGGGGATTATGCCCTGAAGGGAGACAAGGGGAAAGACGAGGACGGGGGGGATGGTCAGGTAGGGGCGCTGCTCACTCACTGAAGGACAACATCATCCATAGCTTCACATATATGCGGCTGGGTTGACTGGACGATGACGCGATGACGGCCGGTAGCGGCTAGAGACGGCCCGAGGGAGATCATTCGGTCGAAATAGTTTCATGGCGTTACCAGTCGCAGCCACACACTGCAGCCTGGCACAGTGTAATTATAGTGGACGGGATCGAACATCACCAACAGAGCACTGGTCAACCAATCTCGTTTGAACCAGTCGCAACGAGATTGTCTCACCACGAACAATGTCACCCAAGTCACAAGCTGTCCGAGTCATGTGTCTACGCGTCTAACTTATCATATATCATCGATGTGGCGTTTTAGGGCAGTGCACACGGCGTTCCTCGTCTCACGCCCCCCGTATCCTTGTCTAGCTCCTCACGATCATCACAATGTCCTCTAGTCTCCAGCCTGAGGCGTCCTCATCATCCTCTCCGAACTTTCAGCCAATACTTGAAAAGGCTCTACAAGAGTATAAGAGGAAGACCGGCAAAGACCTTACTACCCACCCATTCGCCGCTGAGATAAAAGCTTGCGACTCTCCCGAAGCTATCCTCACCGTACTTGAAGGGAAAGTTAACGAACTGAATCAATCTCGGAGCAGCGATGAGCGGCTTACCAAGTGGCTTAACCCAACCGTGAATATCCTCAATGCGCTCTCTGCCACCCTTGGTGAGGGCGTTGGCTCGGTGAGCAAGCTGTCTCGTTAGTACCTGTCTTTGCCCTGATGCGTTAACCTTCAGGTATTCCCTCCTACAAAAATCATCTTTTCTGGAATCGGTATCCTTCTCGTAGTGAGTTTTCTCGCAATCCACCGCATGGGCCTTGATAACGCCGTCTCTGGCAGGCTGCTAAGGACACTGTGGCGAACCGCGACGTGCTAGTTGAACTCTTCGGCGGAATTGAAAGTTTCTTTGAACGCCTCAGGATCTATACCGAAGTCCCACCTCCTCTGGCGGTGACGAACTTACTCGTCAAGAACATGGCTGACATTCTCCAAATACTTGCTATTGCGACAAAGGGGGTGAAAGAAAAACGACCGGGTAGGTCCATCTCCTGTAATAAGCTGCGCCTCGCTTAAGTTTGGCCAGCGACATTTTTAAAGAAGTTGGTGGGAATGGACGATGATATCAAGGATGCCTTACAGAGGCTTAGAAAATTGGAACAGGGGGAGCTGCTCACGGTGATCGCACAGACGCTAAGGGAAACCAGTGGTCTCCAGGACGGTGTGTAACTCTTTTACTGGTCACACAATTGATCTGGAACATCTTCTGGTCAGACGCGAAGGAAACAAAAGCAATGATTAAGGAGGTTACGGACAAAATGGACGCTCGTGATTGTTCGTACCCTCTTGACCTCGTTGCGATACTTTGTAGGATCTCACACACGGTCATAGTGGAGGAGGTACTACAGAAGCTCAAAGGGTGGCTATCTCCGCCCGACCCGTCCACGAATTACAACATCGGGTTACGTGACCTTCACAAGGAAACGGCGACCTGGTTTTTAGAAGGCCGTATCTTTCAGGAATGGTATTCGATGGGTTCCTTATTATGGATCCATGGCAAACGTACGTTCGTGGAAATTTAGCGTCTACTTGTCCCAGACGGCTCATGGCTCCCAACGTTCATAGCCGGTTCTGGCAAGAGCATCCTCTGGTTCGCCATTTCTATAATCTCTCGATACACGGCAACTCAATGTTCTTTACCAGCTCTGCGATCATTCAGCGACTCGTATCACTGTGTGATGAGGGAAGAGCCTCTGTGGCGTATTTCTATTTTGATTTTCGAGACGACAATAAGAAGCATCTCCAAGACCTACTGCCTTCCTTGCTCTTCCAGTTTGCTGCACACTCGGTTCCCTGTTGCGACCTAATTTCCCGTATTTATTTGACACATGGGAAAGGCACGCAAAAACCCAGCGACGAAGTCCTGATCAATTGTCTAACGAATGTGCTCTCGGCTATGACCCAAGACCCAGTTTATATCATCGTGGATGCCCTTGATGAATGTCCCAATACCTCTGGCGTGCGGCCTCCCCGAGAACGCGTTCTCAGCGTCATAAAAAACCTTGTCAATCTCCGCCTCCCGAATGTCCACATATGCGTCACTAGTAGGCCGGAGATAGACATCTGCATCCGTCTCGAGCCTTTGACATCTCTCCGCGTCTCCCTTCACGACCAGACTGGACACAGGGAAGACATCGCTAAATATATCAACTCCGAGGTCGACGTTGTTGCCAGTGACAAGAAATGGCGGGAGGACGATAAGGAACTGGTGATCATGATGCTCTCTGAGAAAGCTGATGGCATGTACGGTGTTTTTGTACTCTCCCTGGCGCTTCCTCTCACCTATCCACCATACAGGTTCAGATGGGTGTACTGTCAACTGGAGATGCTGAGGCTTTGTTTCCCATCGAGGGTTCGGCAGTTCGTAAACGAATTACCCGACAGCTTGGATGAGACCTACGAGCGGGTGCTGAAGGGGATCCCTAGAATGAACCGAGGTCATGTCCACCGTTTGCTCCAATGCCTGACTGTGGCTGTTCGACCCCTTCGTGTTGACGAGCTTGCGGCGATCCTTACTTTCGACGTTACGCGATTGGAAGATCAAGAGCAAGAGGTGCTCTCCGCGTGTCCGAGTTTGATTACCATCGTTGACAGCTACTATCGGGAGGTGCCTGCGCGGGTGGTCCAGTTTTCTCATTTTTCGGTCAAGGAATTCCTCACATCGGATCGTCTTGCCACCCCGAAGGAAGATATCTCGTGTTATCACATTCGCCCCGATACTGCGCACACCACCCTTGCTCGGGTATCCCTTGACGTTCTACTCCGCTTGGACGATCGCGTCGACAGCTCGAATGCTAATTACATCCCTCTCATTGAGTATGCTGCCGAACACTGGGTTTCTCACGCGCAGATTGGGAGCGTATCGTCGTCCGTTCTGGATGAAATGAAGACACTCTTTGACTCGGACAAGCCACATTTCGCGGCGTGGCTCCGGATATATGATATCGACGAGACACGATTTGTGCGGTCGCAATCGCGCTCGAATACTGCAACACCCTTATACTACTCCGCACTTTGTGGATTTTATGACCTCGTCGAACACCTCGTCAAGAAACACCCACAGCACGTAAACGCTATTGGCGGCAGTACATGCGACTATCCGCTCGCCGCGGCACTATACAATGGACATATTCCGGTCGCAGAACTCCTATTTCGGCACGGCGCAAACATTGGCGCTCAAGGAACGGAAGGACTGACTCCGCTGCACACAGTAGCTCGGTCGCCTAATAATTTGGCGGTCGACGCGGTGCGGTTTCTGCTCGGTCATGGTGCAGATGTAAATGCCCAGCGGGCGGACCTCTCAACTCCACTACATGATGCAATGCGCAAGGTGAATCTCGAAGTGGTACGGGTGCTCCTCGACAATGGCGCGGATGTCAACGCGAAGAACGACAGGGGTGAGACCCCATTGCACGAAGTGACTTCGATCCATCATCACTCCGGCAAATCGTTTTTGGGCGTTGTACGGCTATTAATAGAGCGTGGTGCGGATGTGGATGCACAAGATACGGACCACTACACACCATTACATATGATATCTTGCTACCAGCTCGAGTTGGCGCGAATACTCCTCGACTGTGGCGCAAATGTCAACGCGAAGAACAAGCGGGGCCATACCCCATTGTACCAATATCTTCTTTATCTAACTCCCGAAGATGACCGGCAGCACTGGCCCGTTGCACGGCTATTCGTAGAGCGTGGTGCGGACGTGAATGAACGAGGCTCTAGCCAACAAACCCTTTTACATTGGGCATCTGAACGTCGGGAACTCGAGTGTATGCAGAATCTCCTCGACTTTGGCGCGAATGTCAACGCGGTGGACAAGTGGGGCCGGACCCCGTTGCACCTAGTACATTTCCCAGACGAAGGTTTTGATGATGAAGATAACTTCGCCTCTACACAGCTATTAGTACTGCGCGGTGCGGACGTGAATCAACCAGACAACAGGGGCAGCATGCCATTACATTTGGTATTAACAAGATATTGGGAAATGGATCTCGAGCTAGTGCGATTGCTCGTCGACGTCGGCGCAAAAGTCAATGTGAAGGACCACCAGGGCCAGACCCCATTGCACACCATGTTGAGACAGACCTATGAGCCCGACAAAGATATTTTCTGTGCTGTACTACAGCTATTGATGGAACATGGTGCGGATGTGAACGCACAAAACAACGGCCACGAAACACCCTTACACATGGCATTACACCTTCCGTGGCTCGAAATAGTACGGCTCGAAGTCGTTTGCATTCTTCTCGGACATGGGGCAGATCTAAGTATGGAGAACAAAGAGGGTAAGACGCCATTCCAGCTCGGACGAGAGAAATTAATGGAAGAGACTTGGGAAGAGATGAAACGACCGCAATCGAAATACTCTGCCATGCGAGCACGGCGAGTAGAGAGCGTAGTAACGATGAGTCTACTCTACGGTTACTAGTATCAGGTCGGCATCATTATGTCCTTCCAGTGTCATGTGTAAACATGTACTAACCCTTGTAATCATGATAGAACGCAAGAAGGAACCCGATGTCACCGTCTACTCAAGAGGATTGTAGTAGTGAGTTAGTTATATCTTCTCATACCGCTCGACTCATGGTGTGCATGACCTGTAGTTTGTGCCTGTACGTACTATTCTCGAGGGAATCGTAGATCCGGCGGACATCCTCAGGCTTGCGGAGTCTATTCAATTGCCCTACCGCTTACTCGCTGTTCTGCTTTTTTTTTTTAATCCCCGCTTACTCGCTGTTCCATCTGTTGTCTTGCATTCTTGGTCTGCTTGAGTTCCTGATATTTGCTATATAATGTACGACCCGTTGTTTGCGCTGACTTCTAGTAATAGAGCTTTGTATCCGAGACTACCTTCCATAGCGTGGAGGCAAGCGCTAGCGGTGCAGACCAAAATGAGACGTGCACATTCGACTCGGAGTCGCTCGCTTTCCAATTGCTTGTGTTTTTTTTGTTCACTAAGTTCCACTCGTGTTGGCTTCAACCTGGACCTGCATGTAACGTACTTACTGTGAAAGTGACTTGTATTTCATCCCGTTTCTCTCACTTGGAGTGCGTCAGCTTAGGTCGCTTCTCGCATCGCATCCCTGCTAGTCTCGTGGCTGGTCTGCGCCACCCCTCATATCTCGGCACACATCTCCGCGAATAGCACCTAACTCCACCAATAAATTTATAAGGAGCCATACAAATTGTTGGCTACAATGAGACAAGAGGAATTACATGGTCCAGCTCGCATTTCCAACACATCACCCAGGAGGGAGATACGGGCTGGACGGATGGGTGCGGACTGTGGGCTGTTTGTATGCTCAACTGTCCGGGACAGCGAACGAAAGGGAACACGGGGAGGAGAGATATCAGGACGCACGTCAATTTTTTCAGAACCAAGCGTAAGCAATGATAGACTGGGGGCAAGACCAAGGGCCAGAAGACGAGGAGGAAGCCATGATTAAGTTGTCGTTAGAGCCCCTCCGTGGTACTTCCCAGAGGTCAAGCTGAGGGGGCAGGAAAGGAGGAAGGTAGGATGGCGAGTGGCGCGTAGTGAGCATGTAGGACAGGGCGATGGAGACGAGGCGTGGTAGATGGCAGGAGACCGACGGGCCTGAGGGTGAACATGATGAGGAGATGGCAATGTGGGTAAGGGGGCGGTGGGCGGAGCAACTACACGATGGGCAGAGGGCTGGCAGAGTTCGGTCGAAGGCAGGCAGGGTGGGGAGACACCAGCGAGGAGGAGACAGAGGCGATAGTTACCCCAGACGTGATGACAAGGAGGGGGAGGGAATAGTGCCAAGAGGGTGGGACGAAGGTGGTGGAAAAGGCGCCGAGAGGGTGGGTAGGGCGGCAAGAGAATGCCGTGGGTTGTGTTGAGACGCGACTGAATCAAGTCACATGTCTCGTGGGATATGATTGAGTCATCCCATATACTAAATACGGTATCTGTCCCTTAATGGACTGATTTGGACTTGGCCGGACTCTTACGGACCGCTTTTGTGTGAAGCAGGCATGGGGAGCAACGGTATATTGCGTACTACTTTAGCTTACCTGTGAGGCCTGTACTTTACGACTACTTAGTTGTTCTGAATGAACTCAGTTTATTGGGTGTGTCCTTGGTGTCTTATATACACTTCAGAACACTATATAAATAACTATCTATCATATCTAAAGGCCTAAGGCCACTCAACTGAGTGCAGACGCTGTCCACGCTCTGATTCGTACTAGCGAGGCCACAGCTCACTGCTGTGGCCGAGCCTGTGGCTCAGCGTTGTGGCGCTCACTGATTACTTGGCTCGCAGTGCACACACTCGCTCGCTCTCGCTCAACATTTGTTTATCTTTATTGACAGAGTCATATATGGCTCTTATTGTTCTCTATTGCTAAGATACCGGTATTGTCTGCTTTAGGCAGCTATTGTTCTCTGCCCTCCAATGGCATTTCTCCCTCTGGCGCACAGACCACCTGTATTGTGTTTGGATCACCTGTGTGCACAGACCATTCTTAGCTAAGCGTCCTGTATATAAGGACTGCTGTTTTCACCTTTACACTTCAGAGTTCCTTCTACCTCTGAAGTGTAAGTTCCCTCTTTTACTCTCCACTACCTTTTACTCATAGACGTTCCATAGAACTTGTCTGTCCAGGTGTGTAGTAGTACTAATAGAGTTCCTTCTACCTCTGAAGTAACTTGTCTGTCCAGCTCTTTGCTATTAACTCCCCGCTTGTTAGTTCTGCGCTTCAACAGGTTGTCGGGTTTCAAGAAGAAGGAAAAGGAGGGTAGGGAGAATGAGATAACGTAAGGGAGACAGCAGGGGGTGGAGATGGGGGCAGACGCGGTGAGATGGCAAGAGGAGAGGCAACGGTCGCCTGACAAGACGGCTAGGAGGGGGTGGGAAGCGTGGGGACCACCCATGTGGTATGATGACGCGGCACAAGGGCAAGAGAGGGGACAGCGCGGGTGAAGGAGACGGCAGGGAAAAGAAAGTGTGGGCACACCGGGTATACAGCGGGATGGGGAAGAAGATGCTGTGAAGGAGGGCAGGGGAGCCTGGGCACGGTGGAAGTGTTGAAGCGCAGAACTAACAAGCGAGGTGTTAATAGCAAGAAGCTAGTAAGGACAAGTTAACTTCAGAGGTGAAGGGAACTCTGTTACAACTGCATACCTAGTAAGGACAAGTTACTATAAAGGAACACCTTATGAGTAAAGGTATGGTAGGAGAGGTAAAGAGAAAGGGAACTTACACTTCAGAGGTGAAGGGAACTCTGAAGTGTAGAGGCGAAAACAGCAGTCCTTATATACAGGACGCTTAGCTAAGAATGGTCTGTGCGCACAGGTGATCCAAACACAATACAGGTGGTCTGTGTGCCAGAGGGAGAAATGCCATTGGAGGGCAGAGAACAATAGCTGCCTAAAGCAGACAATACTGGTATCTTAACAATAGAGAACAATAAGAGCCATATATGACTCTAACAATAAAGATAAACAAAAGCGGTCTGTAAGAGTCCGGCCAAGTCCAAATCAGTCCGTAAGGGACAGATACCGTATTTAGTGTATGGGATGACTCAATCATATCCCACGAGACATGTGACTTGAATCAGTCGCGTCTCAACATCCCTCCATGATAGAGGCAGTCCATGTTAGGTATAGGTGTTTTAATAGAACCTAGAGTCGTACAGAAGTTCGGGATTGAGGTTGAAATCTTTGTGCAGATAATGTTCAATCCAAAGCGGTTTCTACACCCACTTCATGATGGCCCTGTGATAGAGGACTACTTTTTGAAGGGTGAGATTCTGTACTGAGTTGGAACAAGGTCCAACTCCTTCAGGGTTCTAAGAAGGGTTTTTCATAGCTCTCATGGATCAGAGAACATGATGTATTTGTACAAGATTGCAGAACAATGTGACGTCCTTGTTGATAAACCAAGGATCGACAACCATTGACTGTGTACAAGTTTTTTCTTTTAACCCTTCTTACACCATTCCTAGATCAGTGACCATTTTGTCAAAGGGTTCTTTGGGCAGTGACTTAGTAAGTCCATCTGCAACCATTTCCCCTGTAGGAGTACGAATCAGGTCTATGACCTTATTTTCTACGTACTCCCTGACTACATGGTGTTTGATTAGGATGTGTTTGGACCGCCTTCCAGTGACAGGGTTTAATGCTAAGTCTACAGCACCCTTGTTGTCACAGTGTAGGGGAATGGGGGAGGCGACCTCATACCCTAGTTCCCCTAGGAAGGTAGTGTACCACTGAGCTTGGTTAGAGGCCTCAGCGAGGCTCATGTACTCTGCTTCTGTGGTAGACTGGGCAATGGTCTTCTGCTTTCTGGTACACCATGAAATGGCTCCATTAGCAAGCAAGAAGACGTAGCCTGAGGTGGAGTGCTTTTCTTCCTGATCTCCCCAGGAAGAGTCGCAGTAGCCATGAAGGCCTGCTCCATCAGCATCAGTCCCTCCAGCATAGCGTATCCTGTAGTCCTTTGTTGTGTTTAGGTAGGCTAGGACATACTTGGATAGGTGTAGATGCTGAGGTGAGGGATTGGAAGCAAATTGGCTAAGGCGCGCAACAGCGAAGGATATATCAGGTCTGCTTCCTATCTGCGCATACAGCAGAGACCCAATTATCTGTTGATACTTCTTGATTTCAGAAGTAGAGGCCTGATCTTCAAATTTGATCAAGTGTGCCTCAGCGCCAGAGGGAAGAGGGGTATATACTGGGTTGGAATCTAACATTCCAAAGCGCTCAATCACATCGTGGATGTAATCTGATTGGTTGATTTCCATGGTGCGGTTTGCACGATCTCTGGTGATGTTAACACCGAGATAAGATTGGATTTCACCAAGATCGGTCATCTCATATCGGTCTGATAGAGAGACTTTCAGATCATTGATCTTTGACAGAGAGCTCCCAAGTATAGTGATGTCATCTACATATAAGATCACAAATAATGTGTCACCCCCCTCTTGAAGATGATACACATATACTCCTGCATCAGAGTACGTCTGCGTGAAGCCTAGGTCACAGAGGACCCCATGGAATTGCACGTTCCATGCGCGGGAGGCTTGTTTCAGGCCATAAAGGGCCTTCTGTAACCGGCACACAAGGTGCTCGGAGCCAGCTGTGATGAAACCGACAGGTTGCTCCATATAAATTTCCTCCTCCAGTTCCCCATGAAGGAATGCCGATTTGACATCCATCTGGTGAATATGCCAGTCTTCAAGCGTAGCCAACGCAAGAAGGAGTCGTAGAGACTCGAAGCGGGCAACTGGGGAGAAAGTTTCGTCAAAGTCCACCCCCTCTAGTTGGGTGAACCCTTTTGCCACTAGCCTAGCACGAAAGCGTCCATCTGCTTTCTTCTTAAACACCCACTTGCATTTAACCACCTTCCTTCCAGCAGGAAGGGGTTCTAATCTCCAGACATCAAGCTTGTCGAGAGCATCCAGTTCATACTGGCATGCTTCAAGCTAATCGACAGCTTGGTCAGACTCCATAGCCTGCTTAAAGGTCTGAGGGTCCCTATAGCCAGGTACCTCTGCCGCATTAAGTAGGTCCATCATTCCCAGCCTACTGCTTCCTTGCACGAATTCATCGTCCTCTTGGAGATAGCGAGGATTCGTGAATCGTACCCTAGTGCTCCGCCTTGGTCGAACAGGCGAAACCGGATGAGTATTCCTTGGAGATCTGGGAGTAGATCTGGGAGGAGATACTTCCCTATTGAAATTAGGGGCTGGTATAGGAGCGACAACTGCAGCACGCCTTGTGGAGCGAGTGCGAGTGCGGGTGGGAGCAGTATTTGTAGGAGGAGGGGCTTGGGAGGGGGGAGTGTGGTAGATTGTCTGATCTGCCACAGCAGGTGAGGTGTTGGGGGGTGTGCTAGGCTGTTGTTGAGGTTCTGCGGGCACCTGAATAGGTGGGAGTACAAAGACTGGTGTAGGTGCCGCAGGGGCAACAGCTGGTGTAGGTGGGCTAGGCACTACAAAGAAGATCTCACCACCGGCAGCGCCTCTTTCGAGTTCACCAGTCACGGGAGGGGAAGGAGTTTGGGAGTGACGAGCCAGGTCACTCAGGGATGGGAAGGTGCTTTCATCAAATGTAACATCTCGTGAAAAGACGAAGCACCGGCTATGTCTATCCCAGAGTTTGTAACCCTTTGACAAGGGTTCATAGCCCACAAACACGGCTTCCTTTGCTTTAGGATCTAATTTGCGCCGGTTGTGTTCGGGTACATGATAGTAGGCTTTGCAGCCAAATACTCTAAAGTAAGAGACATCTGGGACTGTACCATCCCAGTGCTCCAGCGGAGTTTTCCACTGATTAGAACGAGTGGGAGTGCGATTATAGATTTGCACAGCAGTTTGAACTGCTTGTTCCCAAAAGCCAAGGCTAAGGCCTGCATGATGAAGCATGCTAGTGCCTTTTTCCATAACCGTATGGTTAAAACGCTCGGCTCTCCCATTCTGTTGTGGAGAATGAGGCATTGTAAGAGTATGCTCAATTCCAGCTTCCAAAAGTATGCGCTTTAAGTCATTATTGACATATTCGCCACCACGGTCCGAGTGTAGGGTTTTAATGGGCTTGTTTAGTTGTTTTTCAGCCCATGCCTTGTAATGTAGAAAGGCTTCCTTAAACTGGTCCTTTGATTTCATGAAGACAACAACTGCTGCTTTGGAGAAGTCATCTATGAATGTGGCGAAGTACTTGTTTCCTTGTATGGATAGGCTCTGCATGGGGCCTACAAGGTCACTATGAACAACTTCAAGAGGTTCTTGTGCGCGCTTTGAGGAAGGCGGGAAGGGTAGACGTGTTGATTTGCCAGTTTCACAGCCATGGCACAACTTATCGTCTACTGGTGAGTTGTTTATATGGAATCCTTTTACAGACTCCTGAGCATATCTTTTAAGCGCATCTTTGGACATATGTCCCATGCGCTGATGCCAGACATCAAGGCTAGCTGATGCAGGTGCTCGGACTGAGTTCATATGTTGTCCGTCAAGCCAATATAGACCTGAAGCCTTGTGTCCTTCCGCTATGGTCTCTCCATTGAATCTTATAGCAAAAGATGTTGAGTCAAAACTGATGATGGCGCCTTTTTGTGTTAGGGCAGGCGTGGATAGTATACGTGAGTGTGTGTTGGGGAGGTGTAGCACATTTAATATTTTGAGGTCATAGCCTCTGTTGGTTCGGATTGTAACCGTACCAGTGCCAACGCTCTTGAGTAGAGAGTTGTCACCTAGAAGCACTTCTACTCCTTCGTGAGGTGTGTAGGAGTTGTAGTCTTCAAGGTGTGGGGTAAAATGTGCTGATGCTCCACTATCCATCATCCATCTTGATGCTATTTGAGAGTGATTTACACTCATCATGTAAAGGGAGACCTGAGGTACTTCATGTACCTCCTCTATTTTGCCAGAGCCATTAACTATTGTAAATAGGCGACTCTTTGGTACAGGTATGCTATTGGCCGCAGCAAACCTATTTCCTGGAAGTGAGTCCGGGGCTTCAGTCATTGAGTTCTGTGCAGCTTTCCCTCGCTGCCTAGCCCTCCCTTTCTTGGCGTTTTCCTGGTCCCGTTTGAGTTTGTAACAGTCTGGCTTTTTATGGCCAGGCTTTTTGCAGTAATGGCAGACTATGTCCGAAGACACAGAGCTGCCCGATGCCTGCGACGCATGAGCCTGCGGAGGCGAATTTTTCTTGATGGGGGCTATCTTGTTATAAGATGCTGGGGGACCAGCGATGCGCAATTCCTCATTTATGAACCTATTGATGAGGTCCTGAGGTTGTAGGTTTGCAGGGGGGCCAGAGGCGAGGATGGTGCCTGCTATGGTGCTGTAGGAGGGGGGTAGCGCATCTAAAAGTATGAAGGACATTTGCATGTCCGAGACGGGCATCCCTTGCTCCACAAGGGTGTTCCTCGAATCCAGCATTTTTTGGAGTTGAGGTTGGAAGGGGCTACCTTCCTGAAGCTTGGTGTTTGCCAAGCCCACCCAAAGGTTGAAGGTGGCCATAGAGCCAACCTGGCCATAGAGGTGATCAAGGTGGACAAATTTGTCATGGATGCTTGGGAACAGCGCCTCTGAGACAATGCCCGAGAGAACTTCTGATGTGACTGAGAGGTATCAGAGGCCAGTAATAACCTCTTCCTGCTTCTCCCACATGGCCAGAATGGCCAAACCTTCGTCCGTTGGACCGGTGGGGGCACCAACAACTCCTACTGCGGGGGCAGGGTGGTGCGGAACATGGGGAGGTTGGGAGTGAGTGAGGTGCCTTCTCACTCCATTCATCAACATGAGCGACGTGAAGGTCACTCCCCATGTCTGCCAGTTTGTACCGTCCAGTTTGGAGAGGACGAGGGTAGGTGGGAAGGAGAGGTGGAAAGTGGGCGAAGCCATTTGAGATGTTTATAAAATCTGGTTCCGAGGAGCAGTCAGAACCAGCCCAGATCTTGTTAAGGAAGGTAGAGGTCCAGCCATAAGAGCGCTATAACTCCATAACACAGTAAAGTGTCATGCCTCAAGTTTGTGCGACTTGGAGTATACTATAGTAGTGGATTCAATTTTATGATGGCTGCCTTATACTGTGATCTTCTGAGACCCAGGAGGGCGAGTGGTCATATCATACAGCTTTATCAGGGTCTAGCAAGAAGGGCTCATAGAAGCATTGTCCGGCGAAGGACGCTTCAAGGCCATCTCTAACCTTTAGGGCCAAGTAGACTGGGGCGACTAAGATGCACAGTAAAGGGTAGTACCCTAGAGAGGAGCCAACAGCGAATTCCAGAGACAATGATAGGGATCAACTCCCATAACAATTGTGACTGTCGTCTGTGGAGTCTCTAGAACAGACCATTAAGGGTCTTGGTACTTGTAGCGGTATGACAACCTCGCTACGTCAAGCTCAAGTGCAAACTATAAGTGAACTGTCTGGTGAGCACACCCAAGCCTGGCGCGGAGATAAATCACGCGCTAACGTACAGTCACAGCGGAGTGGACGAATAACTCAGAGTCTTTATACAAGAACTCAAGACGTCAGTGATCACGCTGTGGTACGCTGAGTGGAGAACCAAGAGGACAAGTTTAGATTGGAGAGTAAGGAGTACAAGGGAGATACGCACCTGAGTGGAGAACCAAGAGGACAAGTTGGTTCCACTCAGGACGCTACAGGAGGGTTTATATACGTTACTGTGGCTGAGCTTGAACTGAGTCTAAACACTATTACTAAGTGTACAGTAAGACTCCATGACTCAGGAGCTGACGCGTCGTGTCTAATAATAGCGCTATCTATTGTGCTGACTGATGCACTAGTCATGGCGCTGACGTGATGCCTTATCTTGCTGAGTAAAACCTAATACAGCGAGTAAGCGTAAACTACTAAGCGAAGTCTAGAACTATCTAGAAGGTTCCTTCCTTATCTACCAATCGTGTGAGTCCGTACGTAAATGGAATGTGACTGGATTAGGCTGCCCCGTTAAGGGTGCAACTGTCCCAGGGTCACGTGCTCAAAGGTGCACATGATGGCGGCATGTGACTAACAATATCTCGTACTTCGGCCCTTTATATCTTCCTCAGATAATTCCGTAAAAATACAGAAAAATAGGAAATTAATATACGCGTCCATGACATCACCCCCCTTCTTA
Organism: Lactarius akahatsu; assembly: GCA_021524915.1. NCBI lineage: Eukaryota > Fungi > Basidiomycota > Agaricomycetes > Russulales > Russulaceae > Lactarius > Lactarius akahatsu. Next base: position 171,230 of record JAKELL010000089.1, on the reverse strand, counting down.
AGGGTCGACGTCCGCGTTGGCCTCTGTGTACATATGAGATGCTTGCCAAGGCAAGGACGCGTAAATGAGTGCTGCTATTTTTCTAGGTGCGCCCGGATTTGAGGAGTGGAACTCCTTGACTTTGTCCGGGGCATGCGCTAGGTTTTTAGCTGGCTCCCAAGTGTCCTCGCCTTCACCGTAGCCCTTCCAGCGAACTAGGTACTTAAGAGTACGACCGAAGAGTTTCGAGTCTCTGAGTCACCTAGGATGTCGTTCATCATGTTTTGGAACGTTGCCGGTGAGTTTGTAAGTCCAAAGTACATGACGAGGGGTTCGAAGAGGCCATATTTTGTCTTGAACGCCGCTTTGTATTCATCGCCTTCCTTGATGCGTATGTTGTTGTATCCCCAGCGGACATCAAGTTTCGTGAATATGTGCCCGTTTCCCAGGTTGTTGATGAGCTCCGACATGAGGGGTAGTGGGTATTGGTTACGCACGGTGCAGGCATTGATTTTTCGGTAGTCCTGTACGGGTCTTAACTTGCCATCCTTTTTTTTGATGAAGAAGAACGACGACGCATAAGGGGACTTCGATGGACGGATGTACCCTAGTTTGAGTTGTTCATCCAGCCATTCGCGTAAGACATGGACCCTTCCAGGTCATCCAGGTGATGTCCGCAGTCAATTACCGCCTAGAACTTCCCACGCAGTGGAGCATCCACCCAGTGTTTCACACGGACCTCCTTACTCCGTACAAAGAAACTCCCACACACGGGCCAAATTACCAGCGCCCACCACCGGATCTAATTGATGGAGAAGAAGAATACGAAGTCGAGAAGATTCTAGATTCACGGCGGTTCGGCAGGACAAGGAAGTTGCAATATTTGGTCAAATGGCGCGGATACCCGGACTCGGACAACCAGTGGGTCTCCAAGGATGACGTATTCGCTGATGAAGCAATTCGGGAATTCAAACGTTCAAACCCCGCCAGAGAAACACATATAAGCGCAGGGAAATCCCAAGAGACGTCCCCATCTCCTTCACCCACTCTCCTACATACTCATGTCCTCATCCCCAGTCCAAGTACACTATGTCCTCGACGACCTACTCCCAGTCTCAGTACAACCTACCCTCATCGTTCAAAACGCGCCACCATCACCCCTGTCGCTTCCCCAGTCCATTTACAACGGAGACAGTCGTCCGTCTACCCCCGTACCATCCCTCCTTCCTTCACCAACCACTACAAGAATTGGTTCAAGAGATCCTTCGCCGACCCACATGTCAACGACCGCAGAACCCGATACGGACGAGGCTCAGGTTCAAGAGGACCGGGACTTCGACCGGTACCTATCAGAGGAACATTGCCCTCTACACCAACACCTCACTTACGGCAACCATCTCACCACCACGCACAACGAAACCCCTCCGCTATGCACCACGGACGGGGAGCCAATACGTATGCCGAAAGCTACTCGACCCAAGGTCCGCATCTACCGTGCGGAAGAACACAGTCCGATTTCCCGACGCCAAGTGGAGACTCCTCCACCCCTCGGGTTCCAATTCAACAGGGGAGTACATTATATCCCTTTCCAGATCCGCGATGCTCAAGACCGGCTGCACCCAGCTCGGTATACGCAGCTCATCCTCACGGCGGACCCCTTTGTCCTTGCCTACAGGAGGGGCAGCGACCAGCAGTACGGCAAGCCGGTGCACGCCGCCCCCAATTACGACTACCCCCGAGACACCGAATACTGCGACGACGACCTGATCTTCTTAGATCAGCGCAGCATCATGCGGGAGTCGGTGGACCGCGCCCTCACGGGCATGAAGGATCTCACGCTGACGGCGGAGGTCCACCGCTATCGCTGCGCCCAGGCGAGGGTAGAAGCGAAGGAGTCAGAGTTGGCACGGCTGACGGAGGAGTTGGACAAGGTCGCCAGGGTAAGACGCGAATGCGTGCTTCGCCTCCAACGAGCCAACGCGATTACGCGTATCGAGGCGGAGCGGGACTCTTACCGCCCCGGACTAGAAGCAGGGCAGCAGGTTGCAGCACAGAGGGAAGCGGCGGCGCAGCGCGGTCGAGCTGGGGCTCGATCGTAAGAAGGGGGTGATGTTACGTTTCGGATCGATCGGCGCCTCGGGCCGGGAAGTGGACACTGACGCGTCGACTATGACATCACCGTCAGCGGAATATCGTCATGGACTTATAGATCAGTCAGCCGGGTAAGCTCCGGCACATGTGATTGTACGATAACGGATCGGATCTCGGATGACTCGTAGTGACTCATAGCTAGGATAGCTGTACTAGGGTTCACGGTACTTACGCTACTGGCTAGTTAGTATCCAAGCGGCGCTTCAAAGCCCGCGCGTAACTGTATAAGTAGACTAGTGCGAAGACCAAGAACGGCATCTTGGTCTTCTTCAATACCACCACCATCTACTCGTCTGCACTAAGAGGTTCCCCCCTCTTAAGTGAGTGTCCGGCATATCCCCTTAGACCAGGGATCCCTGTGACTTATCTTTCGCCTGTCCCTTCGCGGATCAGTGGACTTCCCTGTCGACATCGCAGCATATCAAGTCTTCCTCTATCGCAACGATCGCGTGGCATCGCCTTACCACACCTTCTACATCCTCGACAGTATCTCTTGGGCCAACGCTAAGTATATCGATCGGATCCCACCGGGAGTTCCTCAACTCGAAGACCTCCACGCATACTTCGGACGCGACGAGAGTCTTCAACCACATCCCGCCTTTTACGCAGAAACCTTCGCCAACCGCAACTATCGACTTCTCAGGATCGCCACTCGACAAGAGGCCTAAGTCAGGCAAACGTCCGTGGTAGACGTTACACCTAGTCCATGACACATTGCGACTTACTAACGTGGTCATATCCGTATAGTAAGCGTCCGTTCCCTCGATCGTAACATCTGGCAAAGTACCAGATGTCTCACATCTACGCGTCTTTGGATGCAAGGGGTACATGCATGTACCCACTGATAAGCGTCGCAAATTGGATGCGAAGGCCATTGAGGTCACGCTTATTGGGTTTGAGCCTGAATCTAAGGGCTATAAGCTTTGGGACCACCAAACCCGCTCTGTCAGATTGTCCAGGGATGTGACATTCGACGAGAGCAGCTTCCCGTCCCTCCAGGGTGCTGAGCCACACCCACAACCTTCTCAAGTGGTGTCACAACCACTACCTCCACCAGTAATTGCCGTACCTAGCACGTCGGCGTTACCACCACAGCGAGTTCCCTCCCCTGCACACTCCAGCAGTAGTGAGGAGGAGGATGTTGAAGAACTCCTAGACCCAAAAGAAGAGCGTCCACACACGCCACCACCACCACCTGCACTGCCCACTCTGCCCACCACTCCAAAGCGTGAGCAAGCCACTCCCACCTCACCACCGCCGCGTCAAAGTGCAACGCGCATTATGCGCCATGTCCCACCTCCCTCACCGGACATGCCGGGAGGTTTTGAGGCTCGTGCACAGCGTAGTCAGCTGTTGCGTGAAATGGACAATGCACCAAGGCGCTCTAGCCGTGTATCTGTGCCCAACCCTCGCTATTACAGTGGGGACAATGTGGCACTGCACGGCAGGCGACTGGGGTATGCGGAACTGTTAGCTGCGGCCTACGTTGGCAGAGACCCTGCATCCTATGCAGAGGCCATGCGGTCTGCAGATGCAGATGAGTGGACTAAGGCGTGTCAGTATGAAATGGACGCACTCGCCCACAATGGCACATGGGAGTTAGTGGATCTCCCGCCTAATCGTAAGGCAGTAAAATCCAAATGGGTCTTCAAGCTCAAAGCGGATGGCCGCTACAGAGCTCGCTTGGTGGCTAAGGGATTCACGCAAATCCCTGGCATAGATTTCGATGAAACCTTCTCTCCCGTTGCACGATTTGAGTCGCTGAGATTGCTTCTAGCGTTGGCCGCGCTGGAGGACTGGCACATCCATCAAATGGATGTCAAGTCCGCGTTTCTCAATGGCGTGCTTGACGAGGAGATATACATGGAGCAGCCACAAGGTTTCACCGTTGCTGGTGCAGAGACGAAGGTGTGTTGCCTTGTCAAGGCGATATATGGTCTCAAACAAGCCTCCCGTGCATGGAACTTGCAATTCCATGGAGTGCTCCTTGCACTCGGCTTCAAGCGGACGTTCGCCGATGCAGGCGTATATGTGTTGCCGCAACGAGAGGGGGATGGACCACTCTTCGTTATCGTTTACGTTGACGACATCACAATTTTGGGTGCCTCTTTGGAGAGGATTAAGCGTTTAAAGTCAGATCTCTCTGAACGCTATGAGATGACAGACCTCGGGGAGATAGAATCATATCTTGGTATGCGCATTGTGCGCAACCGCTCCCTCAGACGCATCGAAATAGATCAGTCTGGCTATGTCAAGGATGTCCTTGAACGCTTTGGCATGTCTAATGCCACTCCACACTCCACACCCTTACCTGCTGGTGCTGACGAGCACCTTCATAAATATATGGGTCAAGCTACTGCCTCTGACATTACGCACTACCAGTCACTCATTGGTAGTCTGCTGTACGTTCAGATTGGCACTAGGCCAGACATTTCCTTTGCTGTATCACGTTTGGCGCAGTATGCAGCAAATCCTTCACCACAACATCTACGGCTTGCGCAATACGTTCTGTCCTACCTAGTGGGAACTGTGGACATGCATATAGTTTATGATGGCGCCAGTGGAGATGGCCTTCATGGCTACTCTGACTCTTCCTGTAGCGGTATGACACCTCGCTACGTCAAGCTCAAGTATGAACTAAAATAAGATGAACTGTCAGGTGAGCACACCCAAGCCTGGCGCGGAGATAAATCACGCGCTAACGTACAGTCACGGCGGAGGGACAATCAACTCAGAGTCTTTATACAAGAACTCAAGATGTCAAGGTCACGCTGTGGCACGCTGAGTGGAGAACCAAGAGGACAAGTTAGATTGGTAAGGAGTAAGGAATACAAAGGAATGCGCACCTGAGTGGAGAACCAAGAGGACAAGTTGGTTCCACTCAGGACGCTACAGGAGAGTTTATATACGCTACTGTGGCTGAGCTTGAATTGAGTCTGAACACTGTTACTAAGTGTATAGTAAGACTCCATGACTCAGGAGCTGACGCGTCGTGTCTAATAATAGCGCTATCTATTGTGCTGACTGATGCACTTGTCATAGCGCTGACGCGATGCCTTATCTTGCTGAGTAAAACCTAATACAGCGAGTAAGCGTAAACTACTAAGCAAGGTCTAGAACTATCTAGAATGTTCCGTCCTTATCTACCAATCCGAGAGTCCGTACGTAAATGGAATGTGACCAGGTTGGGTTGTCCCGTTAAGGGTGCAACTGTCCCAGGGTCACGTGCTTATAGGTGCACATGGTGGCAACATGTGACTGACGATATCTTGTACTTTGGCCCTTCTTATCTTCCTTAAATAAATCCGTAAAAATACAGAAAAATAAGGAAAATAATATACGCGTCCATGACACTTCCCTGGGTGACCAGGTAGATGATAGACACTCCACTTCCGGTTATGTGTTCTTATTAGCCAATGGTGCAATAAGCTGGTCTTCGCGAAAGCAAAAGACTGTAGCCCAAAACACTACAGAGGCGGAATACATGGCCATGACCGACGCGGCTAACCAAGCCACATGGTATCAGAGCTTCCTTAAGGAACTCGGGTACGAGGTCGACGACCCCATCCCACTGCATGGTGACAATAAGGGTGCCATTGACCTGGCCTTGAACCCTGTCACTGGGAGGCGATCGAAGCACATTGCCATACGGCATCATGTCATTAGTGTGATGAACACTCACTCAGAGTGTTCGTGCAGGACACTTGGCTGACGAGGAGCACGGGGGATGAGGAAGAAGTCAGGGAAAACTTGGTATAACTTGGCAAGAACAAGGATAACAAGGAGATCGCGAATCCAAGCTATGTTAAATAGCGAAGAAAGGCACTAGAGGGTTATCCAAGTGGGAGTCACAAGTGGACAGTCTGAGGGACTGTCCGTTCTATTGCTCTAGCTTATATACCTGGGTACATGGTCTGTGCGTACTTTAGGGGAGGCTTACTACTTCCCACAGGTGCTGCGCAATGGAAGGTTCTGGAAGAGTTCTAAGTATATCAACCAATCAGAATAATCATAGGTATCGTACGACTGCTCCGCAGTCGATTGCGCAAGATTGCGTCATAGTGGTGTGACTGCTCCGCAGTCCAATAGGATTAATCCAAAGAGTGGTACGACTTTCAGTCGTCAGGTGACTTGATAAACATAGGATAATCACGTGACCGGTCACGTGACCGTCGGAGTACGAATTTGGAACTCCGACTTCGGATTTCCCCTTTAGGAAATTGATTACATAAGACCGGGCCGGTGCGGACCGGTCTTAGACGCTCGAGTCACGACCCAAGTTTACAGGTTCGTGACAGTATCCCCTCTTTAAGGGGTTGCTGCGCCGTTCAGCAACCATCAAGGTTCTGAGTTTGGGTGCTCGTGGATTCTTGTGGTGAAATTGTCGCACAAGGTCCTGGGCGTGTTTCATTTGTGAGGCTGGGAGCCAGGAGTTTTCTGAAGAAGGGTATCCTTTCCACTTCACTAGGTATTGTATGCCTCTCTTGTTTGGAGAGAGCCTTGATTGGAGGACCGTTTCTACTTCATAGTGCTCGTCCTCTCCTTGGACTATTTCTGGGGGTGGTCTGGTGAAATTGGGTCCATGGGCTGTGGTTTCGTTGTAGGGGGATACAAGGGATATATGGAACACTGGATGGATCTTCCAAGCTTTGGGCAACTGGAGTTTACAATTAACTCCCCATGCGGATATGACTTTGAATGGTCCGTGTCGTCTAGGGGCTAGTTTGGCCTTGGGGTGCGTGGTGTGGATATTGGTTCCTTCTAACCAAACTTGGTCGCCCGGTTGGGGTGCGTAGGTGGCTGTGGATACATGGGTATTTTTCATGACTTCGGCTGCTACCTTTAGTGCAGCGGATACTTCAATGTGAATTTGTTCTAGGGAATGAAGGCGTTCTTCTACTGTGGGTATTTTGGACGCAAAGTTGACTGGTGGAATGAATTCTGGTTTGTAGCCGTACCAGATCTCGAAGGGTGATTTTCCTGTGGCGCTGTGTTGTCTTGCATTGTGAGCGAATTCCATGAAGGGTATTAGTTCTACCCAGTTGTCGACTTGGAAATTACAAAAGACGCGTAGGTATTGTTCTAGTTCCTGGTTGACGCGTTCTGTTTCTCCATCTGTTTGTGGATGGAATGCTGTAGACATGGTTGACTTGACGCCTAGTTTGCTCCAAACTTCTTGCATTACTTTGGAAGCAAATTGTGGTCCTCTATCAGATATTACTTGGTGTGGTAGACCTGTTCGTCTCCAGACTTGTTCTAGGTATAACTTGGATGTTTCTTCGGCAGTGATGGTCTTGTTACATGGAGCAATTATCGTTGCTTTACTGAGACGATCCACTACAACGAATAGTGAATCGTATCCTTGTGACGTGGGGAGATCTGTGATGAAGTCCATAGTGATTATTTCCCAAATTTCGTTAGAGACTTGATTTGGTTGCAGGGGTACTTGGTTTCTTGGTTTAACTTTTGTTGCTTGGCAAGTGGCACATCCGTCCACATAGCTCTTGACAAAGGTGGACATGCCTGGCCACCAGAATTCTCGTGAAATTAGTTCGTAGGTCTTCCATCTTCCAGGGTGTCCTGTGGCAAGATGGTCATGGTATTGCTTGACTATTTCTCTTCGGAGATCTTCATTCTTGGGGACGTATACTTGTCCTTTGTACAGGATGATTCCATCTTCTAAGTTCCAATCTTCTAAGCCCTTTGTGAGGGATCTAGGGCCGTTCTTTAGAAGGGTTTCTAAGGCAAGGCTGACTTCTTTGTCGTATTCTTGAGTGCTCTTGATTTGTTGTCGTAACGTGGTGTTCCCTTGGACTGTGATTGTTGTGGGTCGGACTGCATGGATTGCGAAAAATTTGTTATCCAGAAGCACACGATCATTTTCTTCGTGAGCTATCCCCTCTTTAAGGTCTGGACACCTGGACAGGGCATCCAACTTATTTTGGGTACCGGGTTTGTGGACAATGGTGAACTTGAAACGCGAGAGGAAGAGGGCCCATCGTGCTTGGCGCCGCGTAAGTTTCTGTTTCGTGGAGAAATAGACCAAATTTCCATGGTCCGACCAAATTTCGAGGGTGTCTTCGCGTCCTTCAAGGTAGTGGTGAAAAATTTCCAGGGCGCGGATGATAGCAAGGAGTTCTTTATCATGGATTTCGTAGTTCCGTTCGGCAGGCTGTAGAGACTTGGAGTGGTACGCGATGGGGTGCCAATGGTTGAGTGCATCGGGTTGTTCTAAGATGGCGCCAGTGGCAAAGTCACTAGCGTCCGTGATTAAGTGGAAGGGCTTCTCGTGGTCTGGTAGGGCAAGGACAGGTGCAGTGGTGAAAGCTGTGATGAGTGTCCGAAAGGCTGTGGATGCTTCTGGGGTCCATAGGAAGGGTACTTCTTTCTTGGTTAAGTCAAACAAGGGGCGTGCAATGGTAGAGAAGTCCTTGATGAAGCGTCGATAAAAGTTGCAAAATCCCAGGAAGGCTTGAACTTGTTTGACCATCTTAGGAGGTGGCCAGTCTCTTATTCCTGCCACCTTGGCTGGGTCCATGGCAATTTGTTCTTCGGATATAATGAGTCCGAGGTATTCTATGGATGTCTGGGCAAAAGAGCATTTTTCTGGTTTCAAGTAGAGGTCGTATTTTGCTAGGCGTGATAGTACTTCGTGGGTGAGCCTGGTTAACGTGGGGAGGTCCTCTGCAAATATCAGGATATCATCGAGATAGACGACAACGTGTCCTTCATCTATCAGGTCTTCGAAGATGGTGTTCATGAATGTTTGAAACGTGGCAGGGGCGTTGCAGAGGCCTGTAGCGGTATGACACCTCGCTACGCTAAGCTCAAGTGAAGGAAGTGATTAGAGTGAACTGTCTGGCCTTCAGGACTCAAGCCTAGCGCGGAGATAAATCACGCGCCGAACTTACAGTCAGCGTGGAGCGTGCAAGGTCAAAGGTGGTCCTTATACAGGAACACAACTCGCGATGTCACACGATGGTAAGCTGAGTGGAGAACCAAGAGGACAAGTTAGATTGGTAAGGAGTAAGGAATACAAGGGGATGCGCACCTGAGTGGAGAACCAAGAGGACAAGTTGGTTCCACTCAGGACGCTACAGGAGGGTTTATATACGCTACTGTGGCTGAGCTTGAACTGAGTCTAAACACTATTACTAAGTGTATAGTAAGACTCCATGACTCAGGAGCTGACGCGTCGTGTCTAATAATAGCGCTTATCTATTGTGCTGACTGATGCACTAGTCATGGCGCTGACGCGATGCCTTATCTTGCTGAGTAAAACCTAATACAGCGAGTAAGCGTAAACTACTAAGCGAAGTCTAGAACTATCTAGAAGGTTCCTTCCTTATCTACCAATCATGTAAGTCCGTACGTAAATGGAATGTGACCGGATTAGGTTGTCCCGTTAAGGGTGCAACTATCCCAGGGTCACGTGCTCAAAGGTGCACATGATGGCAGCATGTGACTAACAATATCTCGTACTTCGGCCCTTTATATCTTCCTCAGATAATTCCGTAAAAGTACAGAAAAATAGGGAAAATAATATACGCGTCCATGACAAGGCCGAATGTCATGACTGTGGGTTCATATAGTCCGAGGGGTGTCTTGAAAGCAGCTTTATACTCGTCGCCTTTGCGGACTCGTATATTGTTGTAGCCCCATCGGATATCTAACTTGGTGAACCATCTTGCGCCGCGTAGTTTATCAATGAGCTCAGGGATTAATGGCAATGGGGCGGCGTTCTTGATCGTAATATCGTTTAATGCTTGATAGTCTTGTACTGGGCGTAACTTGCCGTCTTTCTTATCTATAAAGAAGAAGGGGCTGGCCATGGGTGACTTGGAAGGGCGAATATATCCCCTTTGTAGGTGATCCGTGATATAAATCTTCAATGCTTCTGATTCTTTGGGCATAAGACGATAGATGGAGCAATTCTTCATGGTAGCTCCGGGTTTCAATTCTATGGCATGGTCCCATGGCTGGTGCTGTGGTAGTCTTTGGGAGGCTGTCTCGCTAAATACCTTAGTGTACTGTGAAAACTGGGCTGGGATGTGTTCCGTGGATGTCTTGGGTGCTGTTCTAGCTGCAATTTCTGTGCTCGTGGTGGTCTTGGCTCTAATGAGTATCTCTTCTTCCTTGGTTTCTTGATGTAGGTACAGGAACGGCTCCATGGCTTCTTGACTAAAGGCAGGTTCACCTGCGACTTGGTATTCTTCCGTGGTTTGTAAAACATTGATCGTGGTTGCTCGCGTCTGCGGCTTCTTGGCTGTAATAACTAGGGACTTGGTGGATAGTGTGCAGGTCTTGGGGCATCTTGTGAAGGCGAGTTGTGGCGTGGCCCAGTTAACTTCTGGGTTGTGTGCTTTGAGCCAGTCTGTTCCTAGGATAATATCGTGGTCGCCTAGCGTGGTTACGTAGAGTTCAGCACATTCGTCGTGGTATTCTCCATCAGAAGTCTTTATCCGGATTGTCTGGATTGTAGTATATCGAACTGATCCTTGTTTGTTCAATGTTCCATCCACATTCCGTACTGGAAGTGGGTTAACCAGGGTTCTGAGAGTTAGGTTATTCCTCTTGGCAAAGTCTTGATCTATGATGATTCCTTCTGCGCCGCTGTCTAGTAAAGCCCGTGCACTGATTTCTCGACCGGTTTTCTTTCCTACTAGAGTGATTCTGAGCGTAATTGAGGGTGATCGTCTATTCCGTATCGTATCACCGGGTACAGGCTCAGAATCTAACGTCTCTAGTAATGAGTATCCTTGGGTAAAACTATGGTTGGCCACTCGTAAAGCCCTAACTGACAGTGCTTCAGTAGGGTAGTTCAAAAATCCTCTGGAAGGGGGGCTGATTGAGGGCATGGAATCGTGATGTGTGCTGGGGGACTGTGATACATTGCCGCTATCTGGGCAGGGTGATCTTTGGGGGGATCCTCATAGGGTTCTTCTTGAGTTAGGGTCACGCGTGCCCTAAAGTCTGACCACTGATTACTGGGTCTTCCATTCCCTTGTCCTTGTCGTTGGGAGCTATTCCTGGTCCGGCAGTCCTTGGCTCGGTGGTTCGGCTTTCCGCAATAAAAACAGAGCTTCTCCTTGAAGCGTCGATCTTTTTCTTCCTTGGTTATTCTGCCTGCTTGCTGAGGTCTTATACTCGTGGCTGTGGTGGCGTTGACGTGAGCGCCGTCTTCTTCGGCGTACATGGCCCTATTTCTTGGCCCTTGAAGTCTTTGTCCTGTGAATGCTGGGTTACTGTAGAGACGCCATACACGGTCGAATTCTCTTGCTAGTTCGACCAATTTGTCTAGGGTTGTGGGCTGTGGTGATACACCAATAATCTTCTGGTGTAGAGCTGCAGGGAGTGCCTTTCTAAAGGCGAACATCTTGGTTTCTTCGTTTGCACCTGATCTGGACGCGTACGTGGACCATTCTTGGTACCAATCGTTGAAGGGTCGATTTCCCATACGACAGGAGTACATGAGGTTGGTTGATTCTAACTTGGTGTGTGACGGAATGAAGTGTTTCTTGAACGTGTCTCTGAAATCGTTCCAGGTGCCAAAATCTATGGGCGTGGCTGTGAGGGCTTTGGTCTGTTGATCTTGGGCCCAATCTCCTGCTGGGGTGCCAATCTTGAAGTGCGTTAAGGCAGCCGATACGCGCTTGCCTTCGTTGGTGTACGTGGATTCATTGAGATAGTAGTAGTTTTCAACACTACTCCAAAAGGCTTCCGCCTTGTCTTGTTTGCCATCGAATGGTTCTGGGGGTGTTCCTAATAACTTGGCGCCTCCTCCTGAAGCCATGGTGCTTGTTACTGGGGGTGTCGGTGGTGGAGAAGGGGATTGACTCTTGGTACCAAAAAGCTTTGGTTGTCTTGGCGTGAACAGTGGATAACTTGGTTGACTGGATGGTCCTGGGGTACTTGGGAGTGCGCCTGGTAGCTTTCCTGCTGATGGTGACTGGGGGGTGTGTGTTCCTGATAAACTAGCTAGTACTGAGGCGACTGTCTTGGTGGTTTTGTCTAGGAGGCCAGATACTTCTGCTTGTTCTGTCTCTGAATTCTCTTGGTCTGTACTTGGCGGCGGAGATAAGTCTGATCCTTCTTGGTCAGAGTCTGGGAAGACTACTCTTCTGTTGTTCTTGTAGACCCAAAGTTCTCGTTTGGTCGACCAACGGACTTCCTTTCCGTTGTACTTGGCTGTGAGATTGTGGTGATCGTACGATCCTTTGTCAAATTTGCTATATCCTGGGTAAGCGTCTTCAAAATCGTCTTTGCTGACAGTGTCGTCTGTCCCAAAGAATTTCCACAGGAACTTCCCGTTTGGGCTCGTGAGTTCTTCTGTGTTCCAGATAACGTGGATTAGATTATTGTCAAGGGAGAAGAAGGGGTTCTTGAAGTAGACGGGGACTCTTGCTAGCTCTTCGGGGGTAAGATCTCTAGTGTTTTGTCCTGGTTGATTGCTCATTCACTAGAGCGTCTTTGTAGTCTTGATACGGTCCAACCGTCTGAGTCCCAGGCGTAAAAGATTTTATACCCTGGTTGTAGTGTTATCCCGTGAGTTGCACTTGGTCGTTGGCTAGATCGAATCCAACAGTATTCTTCAAATATCCCGTAATGCGATATTAAGACACTAGATCTCCACAAGAGTCCTTGGAACCCTACTGGGTCTGTGGTGATGTCGCGGATGTTGTTGACTGTGTGCTGGAGGTTTAGGGGAACTCCGTGTCTCTGGAATATGAGTTGACAGTGCTGCTTGAAGGTCTGTAATTCTCTGGGGTTTCTCGTGGGTAATGTTCTTGATATGAAGGGTACTTCTGGGAGGTGGTAATACGTGGGTTGGGTTGCTAGGAATTGTCCTTCTTCACTACTAGTGGAGGGTTGACGAACGACTGGGGGAAGCTCGTGATAACTTGGATACGTGGGGGTCGCTTGAACTGGGTTACTTGGACATGTACTTGTTGCTTGATTTACTCTCCTAATGTCTCTATTAGGGATTACTGGAGGGTGTTCTTCTGGAGAGGGAATAGGTGTATCCCTTCTTATAAACTGGTTTTGTTGTCTTCAGCTTCTGTGACGTTGGGATACTTGTTGAGATGCCAGGGTGATAGCCCAATCGAGTGCGCTTTCTGCCAGGGTGATTTAAACAAGAAACCTTCTATATTCTTTCTCTAGAAGGTAGATACGCTTGGCCAGGAGCCCACAATACTACACTAGGTGGAGTAGGTGGGGTATTGGGACGATAACCGCAGTCGCAAACTTCTTTACTACACCAACAAACTGAATTACTGACCCACGGGTTGGAAGGTTCTCCCCAACCGTCTAGAGAGTCAGAAGGTGTAGTGGGACTTGGGGGACTGCTAGGCGGCAAGAAGCTATCGTTGTTTTGTTCTTCTTCGTTGATTTCTAAGCGGGCCACGAATTCAGGGTCGTCTGGGGTGGCTGGTGGCTGGTGGAAAATTCGTGGATTGATTATGTCATGATCTGGATTTTCTAGGGTGGTTTCCCACACTTGATCCCACTTGAGGGTATATTCTCTACCTTCGGTGATTACTGGCTGTGACCTGAAGGGGGTAGTCTCGATACGAATCTCTTGGAAAGATATTTGGACTTGCTCGTAGTCCAACCGGAAGCGTTCGAGGAAGTAATGACGTTCGCCGTGTAGGAGGTTTTGGATGAGGTCCTGTCTTCTTGGGGGGTTGAGGTGGACGAACCAAAAGTAATCTTCTTTATACCAAAGAAGAAGGGATTCGACAGGAGAACCGTGGATATCGCAAGTCTTCGCTAGGTGCCAATAGAGAAGCTGCTCTTGGGCTAGGTCGGCGAGTCGTGCTAGACTGCCTGAAATGAAGTCTTGGAACTGAGATAACTTGAGTGTTCTTCCAAAGGGGAGGATTTCTTCTAATTTCTTGAGTATTTGAGTGTTGTCACTCCAAACTTCGATGGTGTTTGAGTGGGCGAGATTGTAAAGAGTGCTTGGGGGATAGTACAATTGAAGTTGTCATTCTCTGTGGGTTTCAAAGAGTGCTTGAGAGCGTCTTACTTGCTCTTGTTCAGAGATTTGGGTCGGGAAACGATAGGACACTAAACCCCTTTTATTTCGTACCAATTACCCAACTAACTACAACACTTACTAGTATAGTAAGTGACTATAGTTCTTGTTGGTCTGGGTAGGTAGAGATAAACAAGAAGGGGTCAGCGGGTATACGAGGCGCGAAACAGTAGGAAAGGAGAGGGGGACTGGTTCTGACTGCGTCTTCAAAGTGATACCCCTGGTCTATAACAAAAATCCGGTCTTCCCAAAAGGCCAAATACCCGTAGGTGGTGATAATCCTTCCGTCCAGGAAGTCTTGGAGTTCAAGAGTGACTAAGGCCCCTACGTATGCCTGCCGAATTACTTGGTTGAGGGGGGCGAAACCCCGACGGATACCTTCCCGGAAGTTGTACTTGATGGACCCGAGGGGAAGGTCTTGACTGGGGAGATCTAAGACGGCTTGCGAACAGGCGTAGATGGGGGGAATTCCCAAGGCGAGGGCAAGAGGACGGTGACGGGGGTAGATTTTGATGTAGTGTGGAGACCAGAAACGGAAGGGCGTGACTCCAGGGAAGGTTGGGGGGTATGCAAGGAGGTGGTCGATGGACAGGAGTTGGGTTAAGGAGACCTGGTAAAACTCTGAGATGGGTCTCCACTCTTCTCCTTGCGGGGTCTGGACGTTAACGAATTGGTGGGGGTGTGGACCAGTGGTGATGTTGACGCAGGAAGGGGGGCGAATCAAGGGAGCGGGAGGCGGGATGTTCTCCTGATCTTCGTGGGGGAGATCGTGGTCCGGGGTGTCAATGCGAGGGACGCCTTCTGCTACGTGGTGGTAGTCAATGGGCGAGTCTGGAGTGGCAGGGCGAGCAGGAAGGGACGAGGACCGGGGGCGGGGCGAGACGAGACGGATCGACGGGGACGGGAGATCGGAGAGGGGCGACAAGGGCCCGAGCAGGGGGGACTGGAATACTTGAACCGGATCTGGGTACACCAGTTCCGGGGACAGGGAGCGAGGGACGAGGGGGGTGCCGGATCGAACAGCTACTTGGGTCCGGATGTCAAAATCCGGGGACGCGGGGCGAGGTGACGGGGGGCGACTGGGGACAGGGGATGAAGGCGCTGTAAAAGCAGCCGGGCCTTGGGGTTGAGCGACTTGCTCAACTTGGATGGGAAGGGGGGTGTTTAGGCCCACCGGAGACAAGGGGAACGTGAGAGGAGAAGAAGGGGGAAGACGACGATGAGGGGGGCCGCTATACTGGGGCTCCCACGAGGTATAAAAGGAACTGGAATCACCGTCCCAGTGGCCGAAATCGTCACCGAAATCAGACACTATCAAGGAGCGTCCAGGTCAGATAAGGAGACTGTCCAAGTGTGATGAACACTCACTCAGAGTGTTCGTGCAGGACACTTGGCTGACGAGGAGCACGGGGGATGAGGAAGAAGTCAGGGAAAACTTGGTATAACTTGGCAAGAACAAGGATAACAAGGAGATCGCGAATCCAAGCTATGTTAAATAGCGAAGAAAGGCACTAGAGGGTTATCCAAGTGGGAGTCACAAGTGGACAGTCTGAGGGACTGTCCGTTCTATTGCTCTAGCTTATATACCTGGGTACATGGTCTGTGCGTACTTTAGGGGAGGCTTACTACTTCCCACAGGTGCTGCGCAATGGAAGGTTCTGGAAGAGTTCTAAGTATATCAACCAATCAGAATAATCATAGGTATCGTACGACTGCTCCGCAGTCGATTGCGCAAGATTGCGTCATAGTGGTGTGACTGCTCCGCAGTCCAATAGGATTAATCCAAAGAGTGGTACGACTTTCAGTCGTCAGGTGACTTGATAAACATAGGATAATCACGTGACCGGTCACGTGACCGTCGGAGTACGAATTTGGAACTCCGACTTCGGATTTCCCCTTTAGGAAATTGATTACATAAGACCGGGCCGGTGCGGACCGGTCTTAGACGCTCGAGTCACGACCCAAGTTTACAGGTTCGTGACAATTAGGGAGTACATCGAAAAGGGGACCATAACCCTTATTAGAACCCCTACTGCAGAAATGGTTGCGGACGGCTTCACTAAGTCGCTAGCGCGTGTCCTGCTGCACCAACACAATATAGACATGGGCTTGTGCTAGTCCCAGATTGCTAATCACGGGGAGATGTTGATAAGTGACCCTTGCGCACTTAGCGGCTCAAAGGACAATCAGATATGGACTGCTATAGATAAGATATACAGGACTTATGTAGATTAGATTATTATGATCACACAATCTCGGACTTGTTGTATTCCCTTAATCTATGACATCACTGTACACTATGACATCATAGGATCCAGACTTTGCGTTGTACTCAACGCCCTTGTAGTTTCCCTTTGTTCTATCCTTATTATGATGTCAGTATGATATCATTAGTCTAGATTCTCCTTGTTCCTCTTTGTCCCTTGTTCTCAGAACGTCCATTCCTTTGTCCATCTGTAGAACAATGTCCCTTGTATTTACTGTGACGCCATGTTACCACCGTCACTCTGTATTTTGTATAAGTAGTGCAGCTTGTACGCTCCTGGTCCACATCAGTTCTCATCTGTTGTGTGCCAGGTATGTTTCTCTCTCTTGTATAAACATCAGTTCTCATCTGTTGTGTGCCAGACACCACCTCTGCTTCACCTGCAAGATCACTCTGTTGCTGCTTCCAGCCACCCTCTATATCTCACCACAGTCTACTTTGTCACTGTGAGTATAGCCCCTTCATGTGCGCTGCTCATCAATTCTTGCATATGCGCATTCAGCGGAAACATGGAAAGATCTTTTTAGATCAAACCGCTTACTTAGAAAAGGTGCTGCAACGCTTTGGACTCATAGATGCGAAAGCAACTGCGACTCCACTTCCTGAAGGGTACCAACCTGTACCTAATAATTCACCAGTCAACCCAAGCGCCAGGAGCAAATACCAGCAAGTTATAGGTTCACTCCTATACATAATGCTTGGGACTCGCCCTGACATCGCCTATGCAGTCGTTTAACTATCACAATTCGCTGCAAACCCCTCAGAGGACCATTTAAACAGAGCACTCTATATCTGTCACTATTTGCTCGGGACTTCTTCATACTCTTTGGTGTATGATGGAAGATCAAATGGAGGCTTAATTGCCTATGCAGACTCTGACTGGGCTTCAAACCCAGATAATAGGCGATCTACCACAGGTTACATGGTTAAACTGGCTAATGGGATATTCAGTTGGAACTCTAGAGCGCAAAAGACAGTCGCATTATCTTCCACTGAAGCTGAATATATGTTGCTGTCGGATACTAGCAGACAATTAGTTTGGATAAAGTCACTCTTTACTGAGCTTGGCATCAAACTAAGCCCAATACCACTCTGCAGTGATAATCAGGGGTCCATCTTTATGGCCTCAAACCCTGTCCAAGAGAAGTGTATTAAACATATTGATATACGCTATCACTACATAAGAGAAGTAGTAAAGGACAAGAAAATAGAACTATTCTTTATAGATGGTTCAGAAAATCCCGCAGATATGTTTACCAAGAACCTAGGGCGTATTAAGTTCGAAAAATTCAGAAGTCAGTTAGGACTTGAGTTTTACTCGTCCAACTAAGTCACAAGGCAACAAACTTGGCCTTGAGACAAGCCTGAAAATTCCATTAATACTATGGAAGGTATATCGAGCGACGCTTGAAGACATTGTCTTCCGGATACATAGATTCTTCTCAACCAGAGAATTACAACATTTCTGCTCATTATACCAAAAAATCAGCCCAATGAACTGTAATAGTTCAAAAGCTGAAATGGGATGGTGAAGAGAACTCGGTCTCGAAACCACTCTCATGGTTCCGAGATAGACTCCCTTCTAATCATGGCTAGAATATTAATTTGCCTTACACACTTGCTTAGAGTGCTTAGTAGCTGCACTTAGCAAGGGGGAGTGTTGAGCCATAATACTTACTATAAGGCTCATTATGTAGGAATGACAGTACGATTAGTTATGCTATACACATAATTCGGAGTATTTAGTCATATGGTATACGTACAGAATCCCCTTAAGGGATTATTCTGAGTCCACCGGTGATTAGACATTAGGCGACACTGAAAATGCAATATTGTGGACGCCTCTACTCATCACTTTTCCCCAAACGGACATGGGTGGACCATAGAGTATATAAATCCTACTATAGGAGCGAGTACCTATACACATCTCTCTCCACCCCACCTTGAGCTTTCTCTGCTTCACTCTAAGCCTCGTCTAAGCTCTCTATTCAGGTAAGGGTCTACCTGTACACTGCGTGCATTGCTGCGCAACAGTCGGTACTAATTTGAGTCGTTCAGCTCCAGGCGACATTGGCAAAGTCTTCTGTTTTGCTGTTGCCGCACCATCGTTGTCATTGTCAGCTGTGGTTCGCAGTGCACGTGGCTGCATTGGGGTTGCTGCCACCGCTGCTGTTGTCCTGGTGTACACCAGTGAACGGCGTACGCATGCGCCACTGTCACCGCCATTGTCCTCATGATCGTGGCTACGGCTGGTAGTGGTAGGTGGCTACGGAACCTGGAGGTGGCAAGTGATTGGTGTGCAGGCAAACCCTGCGCAAGCCAGCTGCCTCAATAGACTCGGATGGAGTCCCTCAAGCCACCTTTCCTACACCGCTCAGTGATTTCCAGTTTTGTTTGCTGAGGATTTGCGGATTCAATCGCGGCTAACTTATATCTGAACAACAACAACAACAACCACAACCACAACCACAACCATGACCACAACGACCACAACCATGACAACCACCAACAACACCCACGACAACCACGACCAATGACCACGACAACCACAACCACGAAAACGACAGGCTCAACAACCACGACAACCGATGACAACCACGATGACAACCCCTTGATGCCTGTAACAACAACTGCGACGACAACAACACAACGACGACTTGGAACACCATGATAACAAGAACGCAACGCAATGACTGGCAACCACAACACTACTGACATGACGACTCAGACGCCAAGCGGTGGGCCTTTTCATACAAGTAGTAGTAGCTAGTTTATTAGTTTAGTACAGATATGTCAATAAATATCCTGCATCCGAGCTCGCGGACGAAGGGTGAGGCTACAAAACCCGCCATGCCCCGGTTGAGGAGTAGGGAAATTGCTACGGACCCCTACCTGTGGGGTTCACTGTGATCACTATCACTGAAAGCATAATTCTGTCTTTCCATGAAAAGATCATGAAAACACGCTGACAAATACTTAAAAATTTTACAAAATCTGTACCCCAAAAAATAGCATGAATGGATTTTATGTCCATTCAAGGATTATCACATGAGATATATTGTGAAAAAACTTAATGTTCATACATCTTAAAAAAATTAAAAGTTTGTTTACCAATTGTTCTGATACAAAAACATAGCTTAAACTTAAAGTCTTTTCACAATTTATCCAAAATGGATAATCACTGAATAAACTTAATGTCAGTTTCCGTCACCCCTGTCACACAGTTTTCACAGTCCATTCCATAGCCACATCCAGAAAAGACTTAATATGTTTTCATTGAAAAATATTCAACAATTTTTCAATTGCATGTTCCATGTACAGATTTAAAGTAGTTCAAAATAACACAAAAATACAGATTTAAAATTTCCAGATGACACAGATATACAGATTTTAAGTTTTCCAGATAACACAAAAATACAGATTTTAAAATTCTCCAGACACAGATATACAGATTTAAAGTTTGTCCAGGTAACACAAAAAAAAAACTACAATTAATTAATTGTCCAAAAATGATACTATTTGATTTTTTTCTCTCTCATTCCTGTCAGCAGTCAGACTGTCTGAGCATTGGACTGTCTGAGTGTCAGACTATCTGAAAGCCCAACTGTCAGAGGCTCAGAGCAACAGAGTGATAGAGTGTTGGAATGTCAGACTGTCAGACTGTTGGGGTGTCAGAGTGCTAGAGTGTCAGAGTCAGACAGTCAGAGCATCAGACTGTCAGACAGTCAGAGAGTTGGACTGTCAGAGAGTCAGAGCATCAGAGGGTCAGAGAGTCAGAGAGTCAGAGCATCAGAGGGTCAGAGAGTCAGAGAGTCAGAGCATCAGAGAGTCAGACTGTGAGAGAGTCAGAGAGTCAGGGCATCAGAGAGTCAGACTGTCAGATCATCAGAGAATCGGACTGTCAGAGAGTCAGAGAGTCAAACTGTCAGAGAGTCAGACTGTCACAGAGTGAGAGCATCAGACTGTCAGAGAGTCAGAGAGTTGGACTGTCAAAGAGTTAGAGCATCAGAGGGTTAGAGAGTCAAAGCATCAGAGGGTCAGAGGGTCAGAGCATCAGAGGGTTAGAGAGTCAGAGAGTCAGAGAGTCAGAGCATCAGAGGGTCAGAGAGTCAAAGCATCAGAGAGTCAGACTGTCAGAGAGTCAGAGCATCAAAGAGTCAGAGAGTCAGAGAGTTGGACTGTCAGAGAGTCAGAGAGTCAGGGAGTTGGACTGTCAGAGAGTCAGAGCATCAGAGGGTCAGAAAGTCAGAGCATTAGAGAGTCAGTGTTACGGTTTCGCCTGTAACTGTCTCCCCGAACACCCCTGCAAGACCTCGGAACACTGCCGTGAAGCGATCATGTGCTGAATATGCCGAAGAAGAGGTCAAAGTTATGAGGCTTGTGGCTGAACACGCCCAGCAACCAGCTAAGTCACGTGACCTTCCCGCCTACCTTGGAAACGCTCAAGAATATTGGGAGTAGATCACGTGATCTTACATCAAATGCCCGTCACGTGACCCTGGCACGTGACCTGGCTAGACTTGCACCAGAAGGGTCCAGATGAGCTTGTGCCTGGACCGGTCTCGAATGCCTCGTGTTTGTGATGACTCATATGTGCCTGATTGATTGTGCCTTGATTCTGATGTACTATACAACGTTCCTGTTCTGATTGGATGGAAGCAGCGCTCATGCAGCTGTGGATGATTATCTCTGACTCATACCTTTGCGCCTTACTGCCATTGGTCGATTGTTATCTCTGACTCACTGAGACTCATTCCTAGGATCTGGATATTAGGGTTTCGGAGTTCCAAGCTGGGGTTCAAACCTCCTTGGACATGTATATAGGCTCTGGCTTATGGTCGCTGAAGACCTAAGCTTGACTTCTTGGATTATACCACCCAAATGCCTTGCCTCTTCTGCGCTGTCTTGCCAGTTGAGTGCTGAATAGACTTTGGTTGTCAACTCCTAGTCCTTAGCTGGTGAATTGCCGTAAGGCCTCACATCCTCTCCTTTCCTCTCTACTCTTGCCATTCAAGGAACGTGCTGCATCATCTCCTAAGTCGCGCTGTCTTGCTGACTATCTTTGCCACATCTACTTCAGCTTACTCTCTTCACGACCCTCTGCATCCTTTGGGCAGTATTACTACGCTTGATTACCGAGCTAGTAGAAGATCGAGTACGTGACTTCGACATATCTGGTGATCGCTAGGTCGTCCTGGTAGCCTTGTCCGCAGTACAAGAAGAATGTCTGGTGGAACGTTACAGTCAGACTGTCAGAGAGTCAGAGAGTCAGACTGTCAGAGTCAGAGCATTGGAGGGTCAGAGAGTCAGAGCATCAGACTGTCAGAGAGTCAGAGAGTTGGACTGTCAGAGAGTCAGAGCATCAGAGGGTCAGAGAGTCAGATGTTGATAAGTGACCTGAGTACACTTAGTGGCTCAAAAGGACATGCAGATAATGGACTGCTTTAGATTAGATATACAGGACTTGTAGATTAGATATTATGATCTGTACAATCTTGGACTTCTTGTATCTTCTTATCTATGACATCACTTATGTACATGACATCATGGACTCCTCTGGACTGTCCTTATACTACGTCTTTGTACTTTCCTTTGTCTTATCTTTATTGTGATGTCACTATGATATCATAGTCTAGACTCTTCTTGTTCTATACACCTTGTTCTCCAGAACAGAACACTCCTTTGTCCACTTGCAGAACAATGCACCTTGTATTTACTGTGACCAGCTGTTACCTGCGTCACCCTCCAGCTTTGTATAAGTAGTGTAGCTTGTACGCTCCTGGTCCACATCAGTTCTCATCTGTTGTGTGCCAGGTATGTCTCCACCTCTCTAAATGTATTATCAGTTCTCATCTGTTGTGTGCCAGACCCCACATCTGCTTCACTTGCTTGATTCACTCTGTTGCTGCTTCCAGCCACCTTCGATATCTCACCACAGTCCTCTTGTCACTGTGAGTATCATTGTAACGGTCCTTCCGGCCCATTCTGTCATGGTACGCGGGAATCGGACTCTTACTTACGGTTGTGGCCACGTAGTAAGAAGTAATGAGTCATGGACAAGTAGGAATCAGCCAGTCGTAGTAGAATCACATGCCGATGTGGCATGTACTTATCACATGGTAGTCATAGTAGGGTTTGAGCTACTTACACTTGTTGATAAGTGACCTGTGCGCACTTAGCGGCTCAATGGACACGCAGATAACGGACTGCTTTAGATTAGATATACAGGACTTGTAGATTAGATTACTTTTGATCTTTACAATCTCGGACTTCTTGTATTCTCTTATCTATGACATCACAGATGAACATGACATCATGGACCACTCTGGATTGGGCTTGTACTACGTCTATGTACTTTCCTTTGTTCTTATCTTTATTGTGATGTCACTATGATATCATAGTCTAGCCTTTTCTTGTTCTTTGCGCTCTTGTTCTCCTTCTGCACACTCCTTTGTGTCCCTCTATAGAACAACGCTCCTTGTATTGTGTGACTCTGTGTTACTTCTGTTGTACTAGTGTCACCCCTCTGTATAGTATAAGTAGAGTACCCTGTACGCTCTGGCACCACACCAGTTCCTCATCTGTTGTGTGCCAGGTATGTTTCCTATTCCTGTATAAACACCAGTTCCTCATCTGTTGTGTGCCAGACACCCCATCTGCTTCACCTGCAAAGATTACTCTGTTGCTGCTTCCAGTCACCGTCTATATCTCACCACAGTCTACCCAGTCACTGTGAGTATAGTCCTTTATGTGCACTGTTCATCAACGCTACTAGTCACGCAACTTCAAGAGGAGCTTTAAAGCGTCCTCGTAAAATGTATAAATAGTGGCTCGATAAGACCAAGATACACCATCTTGGTCTTCTTCAATCACCACTTCATTCTCATCTCATCCACATGTGATTTGCTTGCCTCGTCGTGCAAGTCGTCTTTATCGATCGGATTACCTAGTGGCACGACTTGCCCTAGTGTACAATTAGATCACGTGCGGAACAAGCGCCGTGTATCCCGTGATTAAAGTCACGTGACCCTGAAGGAATATTTCGCTAAGTTGTAAACGCCCTTTCGCAGCCCAAGTTGGACTAAACGCCAGTGGTGGCGTTACATTAAGACCAAGATCTACCCATTGTGGCGTTTACAACTCGAGACCAGTGGAGAAACTTTCAAACTTACTCCCTCGAACGAAGGGGAGATCACAACGTCCCAGTACAATTCCTAGGAGCAGCTCAGTGGAGAGAGTATAGAGGGGAGACAGGATACTTTGTAGACTTCGCATCGGGCCCAACCCGATACCGCCCCGTTGAGTTCAACTTTGACCACCTGTGTTGGGTTGAGATTACTTGGAACCCCATAGACAATCGCTACGACGCAGTTCGCCCCGTGGGAAGAAACTACAACTGCGACATCAACTCAAGAACTCTACCTACAAGAACAGAGTGGGGACGTATAGACAGCCAACCAGAAGAGGAGCCGAGCACTTCTGAACCAAGGACTCCGGCACCATCGGAAACCAGCGGAGACGATGAAGAAACGGACGACAATGAAGAATCAGAAGTCAGGGATATAATACAAACAGCTGAGTCCCTACGTATAAACGAACCAGAAAACATCGAAGTGCACCCCCCTGCAGGAATGGCCACCGCAACAATCACCCAAACAGACCTGGCAACCGAAGAAGCCCGTAGAGTCACAGAAGAAACAGAGGCCTACTTACCCATCGACCCAAGTACAGGACACCAAATGACGGCCGACGACGCGGCCATCTTCTGAGCGGTGGGGCTGGACATCCCCAACCCCCCACCAGGAGCAAGTGAGCAAGCAAGACCCAGAAGAGTGGGAGGCAACTTCAGCCAAGGACCACCAGGGGGAGGAAGACCACCGTTCGGAGACAGACAACCGCAATTCGGAGGTGGAGGAGGAGGAGACCCCTTCAGCGGAGGACCACCCCCACCCGCAGGAGGACCGCCGCCGGGAGGAGCAGCCC
Organism: Lactarius akahatsu; assembly: GCA_021524915.1. Taxonomy (NCBI): domain Eukaryota; kingdom Fungi; phylum Basidiomycota; class Agaricomycetes; order Russulales; family Russulaceae; genus Lactarius; species Lactarius akahatsu. Next base: position 146,811 of record JAKELL010000089.1, on the reverse strand, counting down.
CAGGAGTCCCGCACGGAACGGACAAATTGGTGGGGGAGGCCCCAAGCATCTTCGATGGCAACAGAGATGAGTACGAATCGTTTCTCACCCAATGGCACATTTACTGGGGGCAAAACTCAGAAGCGCCGATCATGACCAACGTCTATCGGCGATGCCTGTTGTTCCTAGGCTTCATCAAAGGACCGCGAGTGTCAAACTGGACGCTCGGCTTCCTCCAATGGCTCAATAACGAGCTACACCGAGGAAGGAGCTGATACGACCCCTACCTATGGGACACTCTAACAGCAGGGTTCTCAGACCGATTCTCGAATGTCTTGGAACAAGAACAAGCACAGGCCACCCTGGCCAAAGGATTCAAAATGATTGGAGATGACATTGACTCGTACGTCACCAACTTCGAACAGCTGGCGAGGAAAGCTGACTACCACCTCAACAATCGCCAAACGCTGGATCGATTCATGGCAGGACTGCCGAGAGCTTTGTTTACCAAAATATATGAGTTGGATGACCCCCAAACCTTCAACGAGTGGAAAGAAGCTGCCCTCCGAAGACAAAAGCAGTATATCCACCTATGCGCATGCCTAGGAATCAACGCTGCCCCCCGCAATCCACCACCACCCAGGCCCCAGCAAAGTCGTAACTACATTCCACAATGGGCACCACCCAGATTCCCACCACCTCGACACGACCCGAACGCTATGGACACGTCGGCAGACCGCACCCGCGCACGCCTTGCCGAAGTAGGGGACCCAAATCGGGGAAACTACCAATGACCCCCATTCCCGCCAAGAGGAGGACTGGGACAGAACCAAGGGGGAGGTCAACGCCGAGATATGAGGGAAGTGATATGCTACAACTGTAACAACCCGGGTCACTTCTCACGAGAATGCACACGCCCCAGAAAACCAAGACAGCAAGCCCAACCATACGCAAGCACAAGTCGAAGCGCAGATACCAACTACTATCAGGAGCCAACCACAGTGCGACGCGCGGAGACCACACCACAAGACCAAGCAAAAGAATGGATGGAAACGCTAAGAGGAGCTAGCGATGAGGTCAAGGACCTTGTATTTAAAGATCTATGGACCCAAGAGGGTTTTCAGGACACCTAAACCCATCGGCCTGGGTGAGGGCAGTTAATTGTAACTCTGTAATCATGACTCGCTACCGTTCGCAGTCTCGATTTGCACCAGTTACTCCATGGCCGACATAAGAGGGCTCGTAGACTCCGGAGCCACCGACAACTTCATAAGACCCACCTTCGCCAAAAGAATGGGCCTCGGACTACAACCCCTTGAAAAACCGAAAAAGATATGGAACATAGATAACACCGAAAACAAAGCTAGGTCCATCACTCACTTCGTTGACTTAAACGTTCAAACCAACAACAAAGATAAAGTCATGAGATTCCTAGTCACAGACATAGGAAACGAAGACCTCGTTCTTGGATATCCCTGGCTAGCTACGTACGAACCCACCATCAGTTGGGCACACGCCACAATCCATGAGAACGCCCTCCCGGTCGTACTCCGATCCATCAACCCCATGGAGACACAAACCACTATCGCCAGCGCAATAACCCAAGACGAAGCCGAAGAAATAGTCCAAGAGCTCAAAGAGGAATGCCAAATACGCACCACAGCCACAGAACTCGCCATCGCAGCCAACCAAGACACCGTCATCACGACCATTCCCAAACCATACCAACAGTTCGCAAAACTCTTCAGCGAGGAAGCATCACACAGATTTCCGCCATCACGACCATGGGACCACACAATCGACTTTAAACCCAGCACACCCCCCAGCATCGACTGTAAAATATACCCCATGTCGCAAGACGAAGACAGTCAACTGCGCGAATGGCTAAATGAGCAACTCAAGCTAGGCTACATCCGACCGTCGAAATCCCCCTACGCCTCCTCATTCTTCTTCATCAAGAAGAAAGATGGAAAGTTAAGACCAGTACAGGACTACAGATGTATCAACGCTTGTACGGTGCGCAACCAATACCCATTACCCATCATGTCGGAACTCATAAACGACCTCGGAAACGGACACATTTTCACCAAACTGGACATCCGGTGGGGGTATAACAATGTGCGCATCAAGGAAGGTGACGAATACAAGGCGGCATTCAAAACGAAATACGGGCTATTTGAACCACTTGTCATGTACTTCGGACTCACAAACTCACCGGCCACATTCCAAAACATGATGAACGACATACTAGGCGACACTATCCGCGTCTTCGCAGCTATGGGCACAATCATCCGCGTCTACATGGACGACATTGGGATAGCAACCCTCGAAAATGTAGGACTCCAAGCACACATAGAAGCCGTATGCACAGTACTTCAAGTCGCAATGGACCATGACCTCTACTTCAAACCATCCAAATGCACATTCCACCAACCGCAAATGGATTACCTGGGGGTAATTCTTGAAAAGGGGGTGACTCGCATGGACCCCGTAAAAATTGCTGGCATACGCGACTGGCCTACACCTACGAAAGTACGTGACGTACAATCCTTTTTGGGCTTCTGCAATTTTTACCATCTTTTCATTCGCGGTTTCACCACACACGCACGAGCCCTTAACAAACTCACACGCAAGGACACCGAGTGGACATGGGGCAAGGACGAGGAAAAGGTGTTCCAAACCCTTAAAGACCTAGTCACTAGTGAACCAGTACTAGCTCACCCCACACTAACGGACCAATTCGAGCTCGAAGTAGATGCATCCAGATACTCTGTAGGTGCAGTTCTCCTTCAAAAGAAACGAGACGGAAAACGCCACCCCATCGGATACTTCTTGGCCACTCTGAACAAAGCGGAACGCAACTACAACATCTACGATTTGGAACTCCTAGCCATTGTCAAAGCGCTGCAGCACTGGAGACACTTCCTAGCAGGATTGCCACACAAGGTCAAGATCTTCTCTGACCACCTCAATCTCACACACTGGAAATCACCACAAAAGATAAGTCGTCGTGTAGCTCGAGAAGTCCTAGAACTCATGGAATACGACTTTGAGATCCACCACATCAAAGGGACAAACAACGGCCACGCAGACGCACTATCACAAAGACCAGACTACGACAGAGGAGAAAGAGACAACGAGGGAGTCGTAGTTCTGCCAGAAAAAGTATTCGCACGAAGCCTCACCACGCAAAACCCAGAAGTACACGATCAAGATGAACATGCGATACTCCCCTGGGTAGACCCGCACAAACTCAAAAAGATCGACGGAACCTGGTACCGCCAAGGCGCATGAGTAATCACCAGAGGACCAGAAGAAATTCGCACCATCATCGCGAATCATCACGACCCCCCAGTCTACGGCCACCCAGGAATTAAGCAAACGGCAAGAATCATCGAGAGGAGCTACTGGTGGCCGAACATGGCAAAGCACATAACCGAGTATGTCCAAGGATGCGCGGAATGTCAATGACACAAGGTCAATAGCCGACCGACGAAAGCACCACTGGTACCAATCACGCCAAAAACCGACGCTAAGCCATTCGAAATCATTGCTCTCGACTTCATTACTAAATTACCGGAATCACAAGGATACAACTCCATCCTCATGGTAACAGATCACGACTGCACCAAAGCATCGGTGTTCATCCCCTGCAATGAAGAAATCTCCGCAGAAGAAACCGCAGCGCTGTACGTCACTCACGTGTTTCGAAGATTCGGACTACCGGCGAAAATTATCAGCGATCGAGACCCACGCTTCGCATCAAAATTCACACAAGAGCTGTGCCGAATCCTAGGCATATACCAAAATATCTCAACGGCGTATCACCCCCGAACGGACGGACAATCAGAGCGCACCAATCAATGGTTAGAACAATACCTACGGTTCTGGACCAACGAGCGTCAAGATAACTGGGTGCAGTTCTTACCCATGGCAGAATTCGTGCACAACAACTGGCCGCATGAGGCAACAAGGAAGTCCCCGTTCTCACTCATGATGGGATACGACCCGCACGCTGATTGGATCGATAAGCCTTCCCCTATCCTGCAGGTACTCACGAGACTTCAACAGTTCCGCAAAGCACGGAGCGAAGCCCAGAACCTCATCAAAAAGGCGCAAACCCTGTGGGTCAAGCACCAAAACACGCCCAGGTACCAAATCAGAGATCAAGTGTGGCTAGAGGGGCGACACCTTAGAACCAACCAGCCAACCGCCAAACTGGCGGCACGACGGCATGGCCCCTTCAAAATCACACGCATCCTATCACTGGTCAACTATCAACTCGAACTTCCCACGCAGTGGAGCATCCACCCTGTATTCCACATCGACTTACTCACACCTTATCGAGAAATGCCCCTGCATGGAGAAAACTTCCAGCGCCCGCCACCGGATCTGGTAGACGGAGAAGAGGAGTACGAGGTGGAGTGCATTCTAGACTCTAGGCAATTCGGCCGAAGCAAAAGACTGCAGTACCTCGTGAAATGGAAGGGGTACCCAGACTCGGAGAATCAGTGGGTCGACCAACATGACGTATTCGCTGACGAAGCCCTAGCGGAATACAAACGGAGTCTAAACTCGAGGGGGACACATATAAGACGAGGGCAAATTACGACTAAACCCCCATCCTCTCACACTGGACTCCTCACTCAAACAACAATGTCTCTTCCCTCTGCCACCTCTCCCGCCACTCTCGCTTCCCGCCTCGTCGACAGTCTCACCCACGAAGAGCTCTGGGCAGCCCTCACCAACGCCCAGTCCATCATCGACGTCGAAGAACCCGATCAACCCGCCACGTACTGGCTCCTCAGTCCCAACGGCGACCGCCTCAACACAGCGCCGTACACCGAAGCCGAAGTTACTCGGCTTCATACAGCTGTCGGACTCTTTGTGGGTCCCCCACTTCGACCTAACCCAGTACGAGTCGAAGTCAAGCAAGAAGAAGACGCCAGCAACTCTGAGGTGGCAGGATTGGATGAAGGTGCAGGACTGGAAGGAGTCGGCGGAGGCCTGGAGGCGGCGACAACTGGCGGTGGCAGCAGCCAGGCGAGCCATCGTCTACCACCGACGCCGCCAACACAACGAGATGCTGAGAGGGCAGCATACAAAGCGGTAGAAGGGATGCTGAGGGAATAGTACCCAGTTGAGCAGCCATACCTGATCACCGCGACTGACTCTGACGACCCCTGGGAAACACCGTACGCATGCAACTCCACCGGTCACCCCATATACCGCAGCGGCGTGGTAGTCGATACCCAAGACGCCACCCTGCCCGCGGTCCGCCTCCGATACCTAGGGGGGTCGTCGCGGACTGCCCCACATGGATACAAACACAATCGGGGAGAGGACTTCGTCCACTACCCCATCACCGATGCCCAGGGGGTGACGCGTCAAGCCACCTACATCCAAGTCATCGCCGGGCCAGACCCCCTGGTCCTCAGCCTCATGGACGACAGCGACAAGGTGTACAGTCGCCCCCTATACGCCGAGCCCCACGTTCGAGAAGCGGGCAAGCCTCACTATGCCCCCGAGGACCTGTATGCCCTTGTCGGAGGGCACAGCAACCAGCACTGGATGGATCGCGCCATCAACGAGCTGAAGGACGTGGGCCTGAAGGCAGAGGTAACCTGCTTCCGCGCCTACAAGCATGAGGCAGAAAGGATGGAGCAGCGCCTCCACGCCTTAGCCCAGGCGCTTGGAGGGGTACAGGCAGAGTTGGCACGGTGCAAGTTCCGTTTGGAGATGGCTAACATACTGGATCGGATTACGGAGAGGCAGGAGGCATGGGTCAGAGGGATAGGCCCCACTCGGCGCCGTGGTCGTCGCAGCTGAAAAGGGGGTGATGTCACGGTACGCGGGAATTGGACTCTTACTTACAGTTGTGGCCACGTAGTAAGAAGTAATGAGTCATGGACAAGTAGGAATCAGCCAGTCGTAGTAGAATCACATGCCGATGTGGCATGTACTTATCACATGGTAGTCATAGTAGGGTTTGAGCTACTTACGCTACTAGTCACGCAACTTCAAGAGGAGCTTTAAAGCGTCCTCATAAAATGTATAAATAGTGGCTCGATAAGACCAAGATACACCATCTTGGTCTTCTTCAATCACCACTTCATTCTCATCTCATCCACGCATGATTCGCTTGCCTCGTCGTGCAAGTCGTCTTTATTGATCGGATTACCTAGTGGCACGACTTGCCCTAGTGTACAATTAGATCACGTGCGGAACAAGCGCCGTGTATCCCGTGATTAAAGTCACGTGACCCTGAAGGAATATTTCGCTAAGTTGTAAACGCCCTTTCGCAGCCCAAGTCAGACTAAACGCCAGTGGTGGCGTTACACATTCGTTGCAACCGACTTGGTTCTTGTCATCGAACACTGACAAATGCCGAAGTCGTAACGTTGAAGGCGTTACACGTGGTAATGAAAGACAGAGTCAGCTCCAAGCACGACTGTAGTAGGATAGTGATAGAGAAAGAGGAAAGGTCGCAGTGGCTGGACGGGTCTCTGAGGGCACACTGAGGAGCAGAAGTACAAGCAGCACTCTAAGTTCAGAGGTAGCATACAGCACACCACCGGCACAGACAGCACAGTGTGGCAACTACATGACTAGGAGGCAAGATGGATAGTGGGAAGGGGGAATCCAAGATGTTCTAAAGCTGGCGTCTTAGGGACGATCAGCTCTACTACTTATACCTGTCCAGGGAGCTTTCAAGCTCAGCCCGAACCTAAAACCGAGTCACTATGAGTCATGAACCCTAATACAACCGGATCTACTAGCCAATGGCATAAGGCGCTCTTGGCATGAGTCACTGTGAGTCATTAACACGAGGCAGGGTCCAGACCCATGACATCATAACACATGTCCATCGGCAACCATACGTTACTGGTCCATAATCACGAGCTAACCCAGGCACGTGCTCATCCGGGCTCTTCTGGAACGTTCTAGAAGCAGGTCACGTGCCAGGTCACGTGACGGCCAAACATCATCTTCTTCGGCAAATACCAATTGCGCGCTTCATAACTATTTCATAGTTATGAGCTTGACGGAACCTTCGGCAATCTCCAATTCTCCCATGGTCACGTGTGAGGGCGCTTGAGGGAAAACGTAACAATCATCCCTTCATGTGCGCTGTTCATCATCAGAGAGTCAGAGCACCAGAGAGTCAGACTGTCAGAGAGTCAGACTGTCAAAGAGTCAGAGCATTGGAGGGTCAGAGAGTCAGAGCATTAGACTGTCAGAGAGTCAGAGAGTCAGAGCATCAGAGAGTCAGAGTGTCAGAGCATCAGAGGGTCAGAGCATCAGAGAGTCAGACTGTCAGAGAGTCAGAGAGTCAGACTGTTAGTGTTACATTTCAGTTCGATCGGCGCCTCGGGCTGGGAAGTGGACACTGACGTGTCAACTATGACATCGCTGTCAGCAGTATATCGTCATGGACTTGTAGGATCAGTCAGCCGGGTAAGCTCCGGCACATGTGATTGTATGATAACGGATCGGATCTCGGAAGTGACTCATACTAGGACAGCTGTACTAGGGTTCACGGTACTTACGCTATTGGCTAGTAGTATTCAAGCGGCGCTTCAAAGCCTGCACATATCTGTATAAGTAGAGTAGCACGAAGACCAAGAGCGGCATCTTGGTCTTCTTCCAATACCACCACAGTCTACTCGTCTTTGCTAAGAGGTTACCCCTCTTAAGTGAGTCGTCCGGCATATCCCCTTAGACCAGGGATCTCCGTGACTTATCCTTTACCTGTCCCTTCGTGGATCAGTGGACTTCCCTCCAGACGTCGCAGCCTACCAAGTACATCTCTATCGCAACGAGCGCGTGGGTGCCCCATACCACTCTTTCTTCATACTCGACAGCACCTCTTGGGCGAACGCCAAGTACATCGACAAGATCCCTCAAGGAGTGATCCAACTAGAAGACCTCCACGCTTACTTCAGGGTAGACGAAAGCCTCCAACCACACCCCGCCTTCTATCCAGAGACCTTCGCAAACCGCAACTTCCGATTCCCGAGGATCGCCACTAAGCAAAAAGCCTAAGTCAGGCAAATGTCCGTGGTAGACGTTACAGTTAGAGAGTTGGACTGTCAGAGAGTCAGAGCATCGGAAAGTCAGACTGTCAGAGAGTCAGAGCATCAGAGGGTCAGAGAGTCAGAGAGTCAGAGAGTCAGAGAGTCAGAGCATCAGAGGGTCAGAGAGTCAGACTGTCAGAGTCAGAGCATTGGAGGGTCAGAGAGTCAGAGCATCAGACTGTCAGAGAGTCAGAGAGTTAGAGAGTTGGACTGTCAGAGAGTCAGAGCATCGGAGAGTCAGACTGTCAGAGAGTCAGAGCATCAGAGGGTCAGAGAGTCAGAGAGTTAGAGCATTAGAGAGTCAGATTGTCAGAGAGTCAGAGAGTCAGAGAGTCGGACTGTCAGAGAGTCAGAGAGTCAGAGCATCAGAGAGTCAGACTGTCAGAGAGTCAGAGAGTCAGACTGTCAAAGAGTCAGAGCATCGGGGGGTTAGAGAGTCAGAGCATCAGACTGTCAGAGAGTCAGAGAGTCATAGAGTCAGTGTCACGATCCATCAATCGTGCCATCGATAAGAAAAGTCTTGGAATATTCTCGGTTTCTCGATTCTCATCTCATGTTTCAGTTTTGGCTTCTGTTTCTGTTTGGAAAAGCTCGCCAGCGCATGAATCGCGCAATCATCGCGACAGACTGATGTTTCAATCTATACTTAGCTTCCCACATACGCGTCCCCAGAAAATAGCTAGAAAAACAAAGAAAAAGAGGATTCCTGTAAGATACTTAAGAAGCCAGTAGTTTACCCTGTGTTTCCTTGTACTGGTCTTGTTCTCGAATATAGCCCATTTACCTCCTCTAGTGCCCTGCTTGGCTTTATAAGCAGCTTCTCCTCTTGGAAGGATCAAGAGAGTCTCCAGCTTGAAAGACAGCCATCCGAGGGTATCGAGCCCCTCCCGAGTCAGTCCCAGTCTCTGTAGCAACCCTGAGGTTCTCATGCTCAGGCCGCAAGATGGTTGGCAGATCCGAGTTCACGCGCTGCACGTAGACGATCCGGGTGATCGTAAAAGTCAGAGCATTAGTTTCACGATCCAAGCCTCGATCAACTATCGAGGTGATCATGTTCGATGGACAAGATGCACCCAGGCTCGATACCAGGTGGCAAAGGCAAGGATGACGTAAGACGACTTGCAACACGCAAGTGAATAGACAAAGACTAGATTTTAGAGGACGGAAAACAAGACTGGAACGCAGAACTACAGTGCTATCCTACAGGTTTTTATACAGTTGGAGTCTCCTATTTTTCTTTGTTATTTTCTACTGTTTTTCCGAATGCGCAGCCTTTTGGTCACCATAATGGCACCATCAAGTCACATGATCGTAAGTAAGGTTTTCCAGAACAGAAATTTCCGAAACGTGAGAACTCAGAAATATGGAACAATCTTGAAACATGAGACACAGGAATACGCAGAAACTTTGAAACTTCTAGACAGATGGCACAATCTGGTGATCGTGACAATTAGACTGTCAGAGAGTCAGAGAGTCAGAGCATCAGAGGGTCAGAGAGTCAGAGCATCAGAGGGTCATAGCATCAGAGAGTCAGACTGTCAGAGAGTCAGAGCGTCAGACTGTCAGACTGTCAGAGAGTTGGACTGTCAGACTGTCAGAGAGTTGGACTGTCAGAGAGTCAGAGGGTCAGAGGGTCAGAGAGTCAGAGAGTCAGAGCATCAGAGAGTCAGACTGTCAGAGAGTCAGAGAGTCAGAGAGTCGGACTGTCAGAGAGTCAGAGAGTTAGAGAGTCAGACTGTCAGAGCATTGGAGAGTCAGACTGTCAGAGAGTCAGAGCATCAGACTGTCAGAGAGTCAGAGAGTCAGAGCATCAGACTGTCAGAGAGTCAGCGCATCAGAGAGTCAGACTGTCAGAGAGTCAGAGCATCACTCTCTGATGCTCTGACTCTCTGACAGTCCAACTCTCTGACTCTCTGACTCTCTGACAGTCTGATGCTCTGACTCTCTGACCCTCTGATGCTCTGACTCTGACAGTCTGACTCTCTGACTCTCTGACGGTTTGACTCCCTGATTGTCACGATCCACCGATTGTGCCATCGATAGGAAAAGCCTTGGAGAATTCTCGGTTTCTCAATTGTTGTCTCACGTTTCAGATTCAGATTCTCGTTCCGTTCGAAGATTCCCAAACTGCGCATAGATCGTGCAATCGTCGTGACAGACTGACGTGCTCAGTCTATATTTAGATCTCCACTTACATGTCCCAGAAAATAGCCAGAAAAGCCTAGAAAAATAGGATTCCTGTAAGATACTTAAGGAGCCTGTAGTACTGCCTGTATTCCTCGTTCTAGTCTTGTTCCCTGTTCTCTGTTGTTGCAATCCTAGTTCCATTCCATTGCCCTTTGCTGAAGGACAAGTGGTCTTACATTCAGTGCTCTGCCTGGCTATATAGGCAGTACTCCTCTTGGTAGCTCAAGAGTGTCCTAGGCTCTGCTTAGCTATATAAGCAGCACTTCTCTTGGTGGCTCAAGAAGGCTTTGTCTAGCTATAATAGACGACACTCCGCTTGGTGGCTCAAGCGTGTATCTGAGGGTATCGAGCCCCTCCTCATTGTATGCAACCTGGTATCAAGCCTGGGCACTGTGCGAAGTCCCCAGAAGTCCCTTTACAACTAAGTGGTAGCGACGCAGTTGTGAGCCCACCTCTAGGATCGTGAAACTGATGCTCTGACTCTCTCACAGTCTGAATCTCTGGTCTGAATCTCTGATGCTCTGACTCTCTGACTGTCACAATCCAATCGTGACATCTACCATTCCATTCTGTTTCTAGAATTGACTCCACTTCTTGTGTTTCATATCTCGGTTCTGGAAGTGTTCCCATTTTCCATCTTTCTGTTCTATTCCAGAATGCTCTCTCACCTTCTTGCCAGCTCACAGATCTAGATCTGGAGCATAGTGTTTCAGAGAAAAACATAGACAAATACTGCAGAAATAATGCCTCTTGTACAGTATTTAAGAAGACAGTAGCACGCCTGTATTTTCACAATCCTAGAGGTGGGCTCACGACCGCGTCGCTACCACTTAGTCGCGAAGGAATCCTAGACAGTCAATAGTCAGTCAATCTGTAATGCAGGGGCTCTCCTGCTACGCCAACCGTCTTGAGCCACCAAGAGGAGTGCCATCAATATAGCTTGACAGAGCCTAGAGCTTGAGCGACCAAGCGAAGTCCCACCTATATAGCCAGGCAGAGCACTGAATGTAAGACCAATTGTCCTTCAGCAAAGGGCAATGGAATGGAACTAAGATTCACAGCAGAGAACAAGACTAGAATGGAGAATACAGGCAGTACTACAGGCTCTTTAAATACTGTACAAGAAACCTATTTTTCCATGTTTTCTCCCATTTTGTGAGCTGGCAGGAACAGAAGGTGAGAGTCTGAAACACACAGAACATTCTGACAGAAAAGGAAGCAGAACTTGAAACACGAGAAGCAGAAGCAAGAATTCTGGAGAACAAACAGAATAGAAAGATCTGAAACATGAGAACCAAATATGAGATATTTCCAGAAACTGATTATCAGAGATAATCAATGGCACGATTGTTGGATCGTGACATGTATTCTGTGTTCTAGTCTTGTTTCCTGTAGTGAATTCTAGTTCCATTCCATTGCTCTCTAGCAAGTGGTCTCACCCCTAGTGCTCTGCCTGGCTATATAGGCAGTTCTCCTCTTGGAAGCTCAAGAGTTGTCCCTCCCTGCAAGCTGTGAGGCAGCCAGTAGCATTTATGACTAAGCGGTAGTGACATGGTCACGAGCCCACCTCTTGATCGTAAAACTGACCCTCTGATGCTCTGACTCTCTGACAGTCTGACTCTCTGATGCTCTGACTCTCTGACAGTCCAACTCTCTGACTGTCTGACAGTCTGATGCTCTGACTGTCTGACTCTGACACTCTAGCACTCTGACACCCCAACAGTCTGACAGTCTGACATTCCAACACTCTATCACTCTGTTGCTCTGAGCCTCTGACAGTTGGACTTTCAGATAGTCTGACACTCAGACAGTCCAATGCTCAGACAGTCTGACTGCTGACAGGAATGAGAGAGAAAAAAAATCAAATAGTATCATTTTTGGACAATTAATTAATTGTAGTTTTTTTTTTGTGTTACCTGGACAAACTTTAAATCTGTATATCTGTGTCTGGAGAATTTTAAAATCTGTATTTTTGTGTTATCTGGAAAACTTAAAATCTGTATATCTGTGTCATCTGGAAATTTTAAATCTGTATTTTTGTGTTATTTTGAACTACTTTAAATCTGTACATGGAACATGCAATTGAAAAATTGTTGAATATTTTTCAATGAAAACATATTAAGTCTTTTCTGGATGTGGCCATGGAATGGACTGTGAAAAATGTGTGACAGGGGTGACGGAAACTGACATTAAGTTTATTCAGTGATTATCCATTTTGGATAAATTGTGAAAAGACTTTAAGTTTAAGCTATGTTTTTGTATCAGAACAATTGGTAAACAAACTTTTAATTTTTTTAAGATGTATGAACATTAAGTTTTTTCACAATATATCTCATGTGATAATCCTTGAATGGACATAAAATCCATTCATGCTATTTTTTGGGGTACAGATTTTGTAAAATTTTTAAGTATTTGTCAGCGCGTTTTCATGATTTTTTCATGGAAAGACAGAACGATGCTTTCAGTGTATCAACGGATCAACTTTGTCCGGTCCGCATAGACCGGGATAAGTTAGTCATGCACTCACCAAAAATTTCGAAATCAATAAGCAGAATATATAAATTCATTTATTAATTACTACGATTAATTTTGGTGGGAAAGAAATTCGGCATGGTCCCGTTAAAACCCCGCCTGCATGTGTAAGGTAGTCATCAGGGGCCAGGTGTTATGCAAACCGCTATACTATCCTTCGCTACCTAATATATCGCTTGTCCAAAAAAAAAAACATATTGGACAGAAAATTCTACTCCGAAATCGACCAGGTTCCTCCCTAGCACGTACTTTCACAGTAGCGGCTCCACTATGGTACCATAGTATCAAATTCCGAACCACTGTGCGCCGCCTCGTGGACCATGGGAACTTCTCCATCACCCGTACTAGTACCTACCATAATTGGTCCGACAACTTCAGCGTTCGGTCTTTGATTGATCGGATTTGATCCCTTAAGCAAAATGCCAGTGGGAGGCTCGTGACTTACTAACAACTGCCAGTGAGTAGTACCATCGTGTTACTGCTGTAGGCAATGCAGCTTTTGAGGTAGCTGACATGCTAGTGCACTCGACAAACCTAATAGGCTGGCCAACCACATATAATTACCATTTTCATCTGGCTAGACCAGCTTAGCTCCTAGGCTGTACTGTATCTCCCTTCGTGCGCCGAGCGACCATTCCAGCCGAGACTCAGCGAGCCAGCTCAGCCAGATGACAACGGAAATTCCGAGCGGCTGAGCCAGCTCGGCTTCCTGGGTACTGTTTCCAGCATATCAGGATGCTCTTGGCCCTACCTAGAGCGAGGAGGCGAAATCGAAATTTTCGTTAAACAGGCCTTGCCACTGAGTGCTGGGAATCAGGATGGACCTCTCATATTTTTTCGAAATGTCACCCCCGCCCGCACAGTCATCCATTACGGTGTGGCCTGAGTTTTAGGACTAGTACACTGTTATGGTCTTCTAACTCCGCAGGCTGTGATGGTACTGCCAGCTCAAGGCTCCATAGCTATGCACAGTCACACCACCAAGACATCGCGAAGATGGACTTAGGTGCTGTGCATTGCTGGCATTAGGTCCCAACTGCGATATCAGCTATTCCTTTCCTTTTGTCCGACCCCGTGAATCCTCCATCCCGACTGCAACCCATTACAATGGCATCACTCCTCTCGGCAGGTTCATCTCAGTCATACTACAATACGTCTCCGTTGTCGTCTTTCACAACGAACTCACTGCAACCTCTACCTTGTCCTCAATAACGTCGTTTCCCTATTCTGTCACCTCGATAAGCTCGCAAAAGAGTCGCAAGAATGTCTTGTACCCACGCCGTGTGCGCCCGCTGCCAGTCGCAGTCCCATTGGGACACTCTGCCAGTGTTTCACCCGACGTGCGTTTTCTGTCTAATTTATTTTTGTTATTCTTGTTGAATAGAGCTCCTACTCTTCACACAGGCCCTAATCTGGCGGGTCCGGTTCCTTTGTACGACCTTGTTACCATATGCAGAGACCCGTCTGGTGCCTGCGGGAAGAGTGCTCCTCCAGTCATTGGGGCTCCATGGAGATTTTTCGCAACGTGTGCCTATTCGGGCTGACGAAGAAACCCGCTGCTGTTCCGAATTATCGCGTTGACCCATGAAGTTCTCCTCAAAGATGCCGTTAGCGCTGGGGAACTGGAAGGTCCCTGCAAACTCCTGCATACGTAAGCATCAACTCGTAGTGTACTGGATAGTTACTGACGATCGCAATACCAATTGAACAGGACTTTTAAAGATATCTCATTCAAGTTGGGGGCGTTCTCGGCCCCGAAGTTGAATGAAGAAGCATCCTCCACTGAAGCCCTGGAACTTGAACGGTTTTCCAGTGTGCTCCGTGCTCTTTCTTCTGTAATGGATGCTTTCGAGGTATCTAATAACCTGTTCGTGCTCGGTGGGAAACTGACTATACATGTGATAAAGGAAGCACTCAGACTGGAGTCGATCAAATCCGCCACTGCCAAGGACGGAGCTCTTCGGGACCAGCATCGCATGGCCCTACTGGAGTTATCGGTTTCCACAGGCCTGACAATGGAGCAATACCGCAAGAAGCTAGATCAGAACCTCGCACAAACCCAGACACGATTAGACAGCTTCTTAGGGCAAACTGACCCCGTACAACAAGCATGATACATCCACACCAGGGAGAGATACCTACGATAGAAGAGGGTTCAGAAGCCGAGGGTGAAGGGAGCTCCGCGAACAGCCACGCCCAGAGTCATAGCACGCCGAGTCATAGCCACAGCGATCGCGGGAAGCGTACTAATAGCGTCGCAGAATTTTGCGTCGTCTTTTGCCGTCTTCCATGGGTACTAAAAAGGAGTGAAGTGGGTAGGTCGTAAAATTTCTAGTGTACTGTTCAGTATAGCGGGCCCTTTATGGCCCGCGTTTCACAAGTGGGATGGGAAATAATCAAAATGCACCTTTTTCGAGGTACATGAATGAGGCGAACAAGAATAACCGCAAAGCTTTGTGGGCCTTACCAGCGCGTGAACGGAATGGAATTAGGGCTAGCTACTAGTACAGATGCCTTCGGTCTCCTGCGTTGGATACTACACCGAACCCATATTCACTTTTACTACTGGACCGAAACGGTCGTGGTACAAGTACAAGGCACCTGACCGAGAACATGAGAACTGACGTCACAGACGATCACACTGGCATCATCGCTACCATGTTCTCCGCGTTTAAAAGGTCAATTGTAAGTCCCGTCTGTGACCAAAAATTCAATGGACTTACATGAGTTACATTGCGTAGCCTCAGTTATCCATATTGTGAGCAGTTCAAGTTGTCTTTCTGCACGACACATCTTTTAACATCACCCTGTAGTCATAACTCGTCGTCTGCCCCTTCTACCAAAGCGCTCGCCACCCTAAGAGCTGCTGCATCTTCACCTTATCCGTCAGGTGCTTTGTCTGCCTCTCCACTTAACTTCAATTTAGAAGTCATCGAAAACACTCCTCCCACTGCGGACCAGATCCGTACGATCCTAGACTACCTCCCGCCCCTTCGCGACGTCGATGATCCACATCACGTTTCTGCCCTCATATCCTCTCATCCTTCCGCCCCTTCCTTGCCGGATAGGCCACATTCCCCAGAAGGCTTGGTACGTCTCGCCGAGAAGAGTCCTCTAGCAGTAAAATGGCCGATCGTTGTCGACTGGACGAATGGTCGCGCTTCTGCTGGAGATTCCGAAGGTGTAAAAGACATTTTAGAGTATCTGAGGAAGAAAAGGGACGGTGAAGTCAAGGAAGAAGAGGATTTTAAACCAAAGGGTTGGTTTTCATGATCCTCTTACCAATGGCGAATGGCCCGGGCTCGGCTTCTAGCACTCGTCTGTTCAGCATTCTGGCACACATTTATCTGAATTTTGAACGTGGGTTCCTACCGATCAGCTATAAAACTCGTGTCAATGCTAAGGATGCTCTCAAATTCCAACTCTTTCGACGCCGATGCCTGATGTCTCTCCACATGCTTGGTCCGGTGCGGAAACGACGGCGTTTGCTACATTCACCGTGGGCTGGTATGACTTCTTAGCCCCGTGTCAACTACTCAGTCCCGTATGCGCGAATCTTTTTCGGGGTCTCATTGACAACAAAACTAGTATGGTTGATTTCGGATAGCGGGGACGGTTTTTGGCGCCCAAGCCAGAAAATGCGATATTGTAATGCGTGGTCGACTTTTGTCACCTGAAAAATGCAACCAAATATCTGGTATTTCTCTTTTGGCTTGAATTCCTTCAGTTTCGTGGTTTCGTTCCCTGCCAGCCGCATTGCGCCACTCGCATCTCTACCCTCAACCTTTCTTTTGAATACAGACTAGCTTTTCTATTCTTCAAGATGATTTCTTTGGACAGTGTTCAGAAACAGGTCGCTGCGGTTCTCCCTCTCAACGGCACTCTTGCTCGGGTGGTGGAGGCGCGAGCTCCGCCGCCGGTGGGGCGAGGGAAACATTCTTCTACCCGCGCTGCTTCAAGTTATCAGAGTCTACCATATACTTATCCCCGCATCCCGAGACCAGCAATCAAGCAGGGAAACACCCCCAGGGCAGCCCTTGATTCTCAATTTCAACTCAACGCCAGCCATGTACAGAAGCCGCTGTCCCTCGTTTCTGTAAGCCTCCCTCTTCGGACTTCCAGTCCCTGAATTGACAATATATCAGAACGAAAATCGGGAACGAGGCATCCTAGTATCCCCCGCAAGGTGCGATCCAGAGGACGGAAAGTAGGTCCTCTGACCTCGCTGTCCAGCAATTCTCTCATACCCGCCGATTTGAAGACAATCAGATACGAGGTCGTCGTCTAGTTATGAGCAGTTCAAGTCTAATGGAAGCGACCTCACGAAGCAGGAAAGTCCGTGTATGCGTAGTCGCCGAGGATCACCACCCACGGATAGCGAAGACGAGGATCCCTTCCATTTTGACAACATACTCTCCTCGCCTCCCTCCAAGAGAGATGACAGTCCCGGGAGAACCCTCTCGTCGTCGCTTTTTCGCCGCGCGTCCATCGTGCCCGTCGACCCTTCCGCGGCGCCAGCACCGCATCGGTTCAGTCTTCTACGCGAGCACGCGTCGGATGGGACGATCTTCGTCCAAGAAATTTGCGATGCGGAAGGACGACGCTGGAGTTTGCGCGTTCCCGCGAGCGGACTCCCAAACGACATGGTCAGCATGCTCGAGGAGCTCGAAAACCTCGCTCTCGAACTGGGCCAGACGCTCCCGAGAATAGTGGTGACGTGTTCGGCAGAGTCTCTGTCGTCGAAGAGGGCCGCTCCCGCTCCCACGTCGTCGGAGCTGTTGCATCCCCCTCCTACCTCCCTGGCTAAGGAGAAGTGTCGCCTCGTTGAACCTGAACCCGAACCCGAACCCGAACCGGTCTGCGAAGAGCCAGCGAGATTCCCCGCTACGTCCATTCCGGCAGTGGTCTCCAGCCCTTCCGAGCAAAGCCTAGCGTGCATATACCTACCCGAGGTAAGTGCGCGCCCCGCATCTCCGTCCCCGCTTCGCTCATCTCTCGCCAAGTTGGCGTCCGAGTTCTTGTCTGGCAGCTCCACTTCTCCCATTTTGCAGCCCGCAGACGGCTTCCACAGCAAACCGCCTCCGCCCACCACCACGAACGCTCACAGCTCACGACAGCGCGCCTTCTTCGCCGCGCTCAGAGACAGGGAGCCCGCGCGGTCCACGCGCAGCGGCATTGCCCGGCGTATCGCAGCAGCAGCAACAACCCGCCAGCCGGCCGAGGCTAAAGACTTGCCCTCCGCCCCGCCCGCGCCGCCAAGATCCCGCGTCCCGATGAAGTCAGCATTGCCAGTTCTGAAGGCCAGATCGACCGCAGCGCCTGCGATGGGCGCGCGTACGACGCCGCCCTCCTCTGAGTCTAGGTCGCAAGATACGAAGGTGGCCCCGCCGCTTCCCGGGTACGGAGGGCCAGCACACGGCGCCGCGCCCGCCTCTGCTACTGTTGCCGATGCACAGCAGGTCAATAGAGATAGGGGCGGCCGTGTTGTCGACGTCCGGCGCACGATGCCAGTTCCCGCCATCTCGACGCCTGCTGTACCGGCGCCTTCGTCTGCGCGCAAACTGAAGCATTTCTTCCGTCGCCCGCCGACGCGTTCGGCGTCGGATCCTCCTGCGTACGCAGCCGTGCGGCGGGTAGCGGAAGGGGGTGCGGGAGTGGGAACGAAGCGCCCTGCGAGCGAGGTCGTCCAGGCGGCACCGCGAGAGGTGGTAGAGCGCAGCAGGATGCCCCGCTTGCCGTCAGCGCGTGATCTAATACGGAAGCTGACTTGACGGGCCCAATTTTCGCTTCGGAGTACATTTGTTTGTTCCCATACTATGTGAGTGAGATATGATTGAGAGACCTTGAATTGAATCAAGACCCCATGTTGGTTGTCAAGTGATGTGGGGTGCTTTGTTTGAGGATTTGTGAAAAGAAACAAAAAGTCAACTAGCCCACCGCGAGGGTCGAACTCGCAGCCTTAAGATCTCACGGGGATGCCACTGCCGTAAAAGTCTTACGCTCTATCCGATTGAGCTAGGCGGGCATACTGATTTTGCAATTAAACTGTAATTGAACTACAGCATCAATTGATGAAATATAATTAACAGCAGGAGTGCGGTGAGTAGGAGGGTATGAGGTATGATACTGGCAACAAATCTTACGATACATACTGAGGGACACTACAAGACTAGGTTCACGTATGCACAATCCCCTCCTTTTCTATTTCCCTAGATCTTGTCGTGTCTGGGTCAGACGAATGTCCTCATCAAATGCCAACTCGGGCATACACAGCTGGGCAAGGCCCAAGTCATGTAGTCTCGTCATCTTGAGCAACATCGCCAAGCCGATGCTTGCCACGCTTCTCTCTGCCCCAACCTCTTCCTTCACAGGGCGTGCGGGTCCAGCGCGGTCCAGCAACTCCCATGTCGCGTCGTCGAGGTCCTCGGCCATGCGACCCAACGTCACGGCGATAGCTGGCACACCGGATGCAGCGAGAAAGAAACATACAGGGGAGCAAAGTCCGCTGATGATCTGCTCTGAGAGGAGGAGGGCGGGGGCGTCAGGTGGTGCATCGGCCAGCGAGTAGGGGCGGAGACAGGCGGGGCAGACGCGCCCAAACCGTCTGCTCTTGTTGTACCACAGGCACTAATGTACATGCGGAGCGGGGACGGTTGTCAGCTTATTCGTGGGAGCGCGTGGGAAAGAGGCGTACGAGGGCAGTCTCCTCGGGAAGCACGGTGCTGAGCATCTGAAAGATCTCGTGCTGGGCGAACTCCGCACAGAGTGGATCGGCGGTCCAGGCTGGCTGCGCGAACCACGAGTCGAGAAAGGCGCGCATGTCTCGCACACGAGGGCCGTCGCCGTGGTTGACGATGATAGGGTTGGAGAGGAGGATGAACGTCGGGTCGTCCGGAGGTCCGTAGGGCGTGTCATGAGTAGAGGGACTGGTGTCCTCAAGACCAGAAGGTTTTACATGGGGGTCTGGGCACAGAGTTTCAGCCTCATCAGCTTCCTGTGCGGCAATCGTAGATGACAGTAACGTTACAAGGATGGAGGAGGAGAGATCCGGGGACGCCTTCTGTGCTGCTATCGACAAGTGAGCCCTGGAATGGTGCTTCTTCTGCTGAGCACGTTTTTTCTTCTTTGCGTTCTGTGGACCAGGCATGCAGACTAGAACGGGCTCGAGAACGGGAACTGGTTGACGCGACGCGAGTTGTCACGCATGTCACGTCTCGTGATTCGTGACAACGCGTTGGGTGAAATGTCAATTACATAAAAGGACAAAGATACCTTATAAGGAAAATGACTGATTATGACTCGGAGTGGTTGATGCCATCGCATATCGTGAAGAGCGACCGATCTGTATCTGCAACTCACATCATCTAGCACAATACACGCTCTTTGGCGCCGCGTTTTGCGCTCTCAGAGCCGCTGTAAAATAATTGTACAATCAGCATCTTTCTCTTCTTCTGCATATATGTCAAACATCATCGAACTTGCCCAGGTGCGTCTACCCTTATGTTTTGTCATTTGGTCGTTGACGACCAAGTCACTTGACAGACTGGAAAACGGGACTACCTGAAGTCCCTGGAAAAGAAGTATCAGGACGAGTGGGAACATGCACACATCTTCGAAACCGATGCGCCAACACAGGAGGAAACCGCAGGCCTCAGCCCCGCACAAATCCACGAAAAGTTCCCCAAATGGTTCGGTAACTTCCCCTACCCTTACATGAACGGGTCTTTGCACCTGGGCCATGCGTTCACAATCTCAAAAATCGAGTTTGCGGCGGGGTACCATCGTCTGTTGGGCAAGCGCGTCCTATTCCCCCATGGATTCCACGTAACCGGAATGCCCATAAAGGTGTGTCACCGTCTATTACCATCTTGAACCTGTCCTGAGCGCGCGATTAGGCATCCGCAGACAAAATCATTCGGGAGATGGAAATGTTTGGCCAGGATTTCGAAAATTTTGAGACACCGGAGGAACGCGATGAAGAGCCGACAGCCGATTCGAGTAATCCCTCTGCCCTCCGCGCTGACAAAGGGAAGAAAGGAAAGCTGGCTGCTAAGTCAACGGGCCTCACATATCAGTTCCAAATCATGGAGTCTATCGGTGTGCCACGCTCCGAGATCAAAAAGTTTGCGGATCCATACTACTGGCTGACCTACTTCCCCCCAATCGCGATCGTGAGCTTTATTCTCCTTTGTCCTAGTTCCCACAAACCATTTGCGTACTCAGGCAGACCACCACGCCTTGGGGACGCGCATAGACTGGCGTCGTTCTTTCATGACGACACCAGCAAACCCTTATTACGACGCATTTGTGCGCTGGCAGATGAACAAGCTCCACGCGTTAGGCAAGATCAAATTCGGCGAACGCTACACCATCTACAGCCCTAAAGACGGCCAGCCTTGTATGGACCACGATCGGGCCGATGGAGAGGGTATCGGCCCACAAGAATATACGGGGGTCAAAATGCAAGTCATCGAGTGGAGTCCTGCGGCACAGAAAGCCTTGGAGGGTAAGCTTGGCGGCAGAAAGGTACACTTGGTCGCCGCGACGCTGCGTCCAGAGACGATGTTCGTGGGTTTCTATCTGGTCGAGGTGAATGATCCACCTGATATGTCAGTTCAGGTACGGCCAAACCAACTGCTTTGTGGGCACTGCCATCAAGTACGGCGTGTTCGCTGCGAACGACGGCGAGGCATACGTATGCACCCAGCGTGCAGCGCGCAACATGACATTCCAGGGCATCTTCGACGTGCGTGGGCAGGTGAAGCAATTGGCCGAATTGGAGGGAACTGCGATAGTTGGCACGAAAATCCAAGCACCGTTTTCGGTGTATCCTGAGGTGTACGTTCTGCCTATGGACAACGTCCTTCCCACCAAGGTAGTATTCGATCCTCCTGGTGGCGGTCAATTCTGAGCTCACAATATCACCAGGGCACTGGTGTCGTCACCTCTGTCCCGTCTGACTCGCCCGATGATTACGCCACCCTTATGGACCTGCGCAAGAAGGCCGAGTACTACAAGATCGACCCTGCCTGGGCTGCTTTCGACCCCGTCCCGGTTCTTTCGACTCCTGCATATGGCGAAATGTCTGCACCTGCATTGGTCAAACAGCTGAAGATCGTGTCACAGAAGGACGTCAAGCAGTTGGCAGACGCCAAGGAACTCGCGTACAAGGAGGGCTTCTATAACGGCACGATGCTGGTCGGTGAGTTCAAGGGTGAGCCGGTGCAAGAAGCCAAAAACAAAGTACGCGCCAGCATGATCGCAAATGGAGTGGCGTTCGCGTATGCGGAGCCCGAGGGCTTGGTGATCTCGAGAAGTGCGGACGAGTGTGTAGTCGCGCTGATGGACCAGTGGTATCTGGACTACGGCGAGACGAAATGGAGGGCAGAAGCAGAGCGGTGCGTCCCCTTGTTATTCCCAAGATCTCTTCGAGCTCATTGCTGGCCTTATGAAGCCTGTTGGCCCGGATGAACACATACTTCCAGGAGACGCGCAATGGTTTCGAGGGCACCTTGGCTTGGCTAAATCAGTGGGCGTGCGCCCGAACATATGGGTTAGGCTCAGTGCTGCCTTGGGACCCGCAATTCTTGGTCGAGTCTTTGAGCGACTCGACTATTTATATGTGTTATTACACGGTCGCACACTTGCTGCATGGTGCGTATGTATCCGTGCCATATTCTCTTGGCTGACAGCGTCGTAGGGTCTATCGATGGCAAGGTCCGCGGCAAGTTGGACATTGCGCCAGAACAAATGACGGACGAGATCTGGGAGTACATTTTGGTCAATGGCTCATGGCCCGCCAACGCTCCTTTACCCAAGGAGAAGGCCGACGCGCTGAAACACGAATACGAATACTTCTATCCGTTCGACGTGCGCTCGTCTGGCAAAGATTTGATCAACAACCATCTGTCTTTCGCTATTTACAATCACGCTGCGATCTTCCCCGAAAGCAAGTGGCCGTTGAGCATGCGCGCAAATGGTCACTTGCTGTTGAACGGGCAGAAGATGTCCAAGAGCAAGGGAAACTCGCTGACGCTCCGAGACAGCGTAGAGAAGTTTGGCGCAGACGCGACGCGATTAGCGTTGGCAGACGCGGGCGACGGCATTGAGGACGCCAACTTTGAGGAGAAGAACGCGAACGCGAACATCCTGCGCTTACACACCTTATTGACATGGTGCGAGGTAAGTCCTCAGATCGTATTGACATTCGCAATGCGTCTCACAATTACTTGCAGGAAATGACCAAAGATGCAACGGGCTTGCGCACGGGACCTAAAGACTCGTACCACGACAAAGTCTTCGAGGAGGAAATCAACAACTTAATCAATATCACCAAAGAGCACTACGAATTGTATGCTACTTTTACTTTCCTTGAACGTGCCGTTTGATCTCACACGGCTTGCTTAGGACATTCTACAAGGACGCCATGAAATACGGCTTCTACGAGCTGCAGTCGGTCCGCGACTGGTATCGCGAAGTGACCGCGGACATCGGCATGCACGCGGACCTAGTCAGATACTGGATCAACGTCGCGGCGGTGCTCGCCTCGCCTATCGCGCCTCACTTCGCCGAGCACATCTGGCGCGGGATCCTGCAGCACCCGACGTCGATCCAGCACGCGCGCTGGCCGACGCCAGCTCGGGCAGTGGACGCGCCGACGATCGACGCGGGCGCGTACATGCGCACGCTGGTCAAGACGGTGCGCGACGCGGAGCTGACGCTGCTGAAGAAGCTCGGCAAGGCCAACAAGGGCGGCGGCCCGCCGCCGTTCGACCCGAAGAAACCCCGTGCGCTGCGCGTGTACGTCGCGACGCGCTTCCCTGAGTGGCAGGACGCGTGTGTGCAGGCCGTGCAGACCGCCTGGGATCCGGCAGCTGCGCGGGTCGACGACGCACGGGTGCGTGCGGTGCTGATAGAGCGCGGGCTGATCAAAGATAAGCGCGCGATGCCGTTCGTGCAGCTGTTCAAGGTGCGGCGATGATGCTCCTTGCTGTCCTTTTTTTTGACTTTTCTGATTTGGTCGTAGAAACGCATCGCGGAATTTGGGGCCGAGACGGCGTTCAAGCGGACTTTACCGTTCGTGGAGACGGACGTGCTGCGGGAGGTGTTACCCTATCTGAAGCGTACACTGACCCTCGTCGATGTAGAGGTCTTGTCCGTCGAGGAGGCGCTGGCGCACGTAGAGACTGGCACGACGGGATACAGTCGCATGATAATCGAGAGCTCGGAACCGGGCAGCCCAGCGTTTGAATTTAGGAACGTTTTGGAGTAATCTAACTACTACTACCCCTTGTCTACTCCTTCCTTCCGTTGTGCGGAAAGTGATATACGGGATGTAGCTACAGCATGAAGTAGGAGGAACAAAATAGAGAGGAAGTGATGACGCACTACAACGCAGACCCCGAACCAGACGCAGCTTGGGTAGAAGTGAAAAGGAAGAATGGGGACGGTGAATGCTCTAACGATCGCGAGAAGCATTTTCTCCACAAGCTTGGGTTTTCCCTCGTGGAACTTGGGCTCCAGGCAAAGAACGGGAGTACGATCATAATGATGCCAACGGACGTACCAAGAAAGACAGGCCGACCAGGGAAGGACTCGAACCAGAAGTAAAGAAGGGTTTACAGTAAATGAGACCAATGTCGACGTTCACTGAAGTTGACCAAGACTGGCCCTTGCAAATTGAGGTGAACACAGCCCTGGGGCAATACTGTAATTCTTGCTGTAATCCTTGCTGGAATCTCAAGAGTAATCTCGGACTGTGGGCGTCTCGCGATAACCTACCCGGGCCGTTATTTGTCCTATCTGGACCTTTGCACAAGCCTTTGCACATCTAAGAGATCTGAGCAGATCATGACTTTCACAAAAGCAGTGGATACATTGGGTTCTGTAGATATGAGATGAATAATAGATCTACACAGATTTATGACTATGAACAAGACTCATCATATCCTTCATAATAAGATAAGCTTTAATTTATGTTATCTTTAATTAATATGTAGTTCACACACGAACCCACGGCACCAAGCACGAACCCGACATCTACACAAATTCTTTTTACTGTGACAATAAAATAAAATATATGGCGAGCACCATGAATAATGAATTTAGAGTCAAAATTTGAGGCACTCATATATGGTGCCCGGTGACAAAGGTGTGCAAAGGTGCGGAAAAACCTTGGGAAAAACTCAAAATCCTTGAACGACCTGAGAAAACAATAAAATAAAAAATGCTATGCAGCGATATTGTAGACTTCTATATGGCTTTGGACAATTGAAGTGTCTACAATGTGTTGTCGAAGCTACAGAAATTTTTATTGGTTTGGAGCAAAGGTCCAGATAAGTTACAATAGTAATACCTGCCCTGGCACAATAGATGGGCACGCTCGGCTTTTAGCGTGACGTGCTCTAAAATTGCGATCGTACGAAACCAAATCGCGCTGGTCCGTTGATAACTGAACGGCAACTGAAAACTCCAGTGGTTGTCAACCTTAGCTTTACAGGAGAGGCGAAATAGTGCGTATTTATATAACGCAAAAGAACGGATCTGCGGTCTTCTGGTGAAATGGAGACGGCAAGTCATATACATGTCAGAATTTCGAGCCGTAGCCACAAGAAGCTTCTAGAGGCCATACACACGCAGCAAGGGAACAGGTCGCTGCAGTCAGATGGACGTATAAACCAAGAAAGAGGCAAGTGCCAGTAGAGTTATGGGTGTACACGAAGAGTCAAACTCGTAAAGAAAGGATTTCGAAAGTCCGTGAATACCCCGGGTGCAGCAGCGGGCATTATGCTGTAGTGATTGACACCATCACGAGATGCTTCGAAGGATGTGACGGATCACAAGTTGTAAGGAAAAGCATTCCGAGCATACAGGATGGGAGGTTGGGGATTGCATTGCTGGCCCTTGATACACCGCACAACCTGTGAGGCTGCTGCTTCACCCTCAAAATATGCACCATGCAAGTACCCTATTGTCAACCATCATCAGCACCACATGTCACCGACATTTTCGGAACAAAAAAACCCCCCATACCGAAGTACTTCTCGCTTGTTGCTTCTCCTGCAAACCAGAGATTTCCAAGAGGAGCACCCAAGTTGATGACATGCTGCGGGACGAAGGAAGGCGCCCATGTGCTGTAGCTCCCACGATAGAGCGGGTCGCTGAACCAGCGCGGAAACAGGAAAGCCGTGGGCTCCGGGACGGCCACACTTGGGAACATCGCCCGTAGCACTTGCATCACCTCAGATTGCACCTGCGCATCGGTCATCGCCTCGATACGTTTCGAAAAGTCGCCCTGCGATCCCAGTCAGCAGAGTTCAGCCTGTATTTGTGGAAGCTACTGCTACCGTGACAGTGACAAAGATGACACCAGAACCCGGCAAGAAACCGTCGATGTCAAGGCTTTGCCAAATGGGATATCGACCTCGTTCACTATCGGCGTAGACGGCGAACTTACAATGCGACTTCAGCGTGCTTTATTTAGATAGATAGGCATGACACTGACCTCCGTGTCGAACCAGAACTTTTGAGGGAACTGAAGGAATATCTTAGTGTACGGTGCCTGTGGATAGCCATAAGTCATCCTTTGTCTCTTTTCGACAATAAAGCCCTATTTATTACCATTATCATGCTGTGGATTGCCTCAACCTTCCACTCTGGCAAGGGTGGATGGAACTGAACATCGTCATTCTGTAACACCCCGAGACTGAACGTGCAGATCGCATACTCCGCGGTCAACACTGTCCCATCCGTGAGTGTGACCGAGACCCCCGAGTCGGAATATCCTATGGTCGCGACAGTGGTTTGGAGGTGAACCTGTGACGGCTTCAGGAACTCTGCCGCCTCCGCTTGAATGAGATATTTGAACCCGCGTTCATCAATCGAAAGCAAGTCTTCCTCAGAAAATCCGCCCTGATCTACGTTATACGTGAAGTTACATCCCTGACAACAAGGCGACTTATCAATCGCCCGCGGTTCATCACTGGATAGTACGTGAGACATACCCAAGCCGAAGCAAGGAAAGACGACTGTTCCGGACTCTGTCCGTCTGTAAAGTCGAAGACGAAGTATTCGGAAGCAATTTCGTGTAGTGTTTTGGGCTTCTGGCCAATCAAAGCGTAACCTGCGCGGGCCGTCAAGTCCACGAGGTTCTCAGGGAGCCGCGCGCCAGCCGCGATCGTAAATTGAGTATACGCGTCCATCGCGTTATGGACAAGATCCAAATAATCCACTGCTCCGTTCGCGTCGTAAGTTTCTGCGCGCTCTCCCGTCAGATATTCTTGCGAGAAAGGAAGAGGATGTCAAGTCGACGCACTTATGCTCGCATGCGCATCACTTTCGACGGTTTTGAGGGTGTGTTTGAGCGCCAACTCGTAGATCGGGTTTGCGGGATGACCCTCCTCCTGAGTACCGTGGATCCAGTTTGCGCCGAGTTCGACGGTCTGCCGACGATTGGGCGCGCCGAATGTAGCGCTGCGCATGCGTCCGCCAAGTTCGTCTCGTGCCTCGACGACGAGGAAATCGATTCCCTGTGCGGCTAACGTCCGTGCAGCGATGATGCCCGTAACACCCCCGCCAAGTATAAGTACCTGTGTATTTGGCGCCTTCCGGACCAACGGTGCCCCAGAGCCAGCGGTAGAAGCGGGCCGTGGAAGCGCGAATACAGGGCTTATGAGTGGGAGTGGGCACAGTGCCAAGACACGGAGCGATAACTTGAAGAACATTTTGTCGCTTCACGTCTTGCACACTAAGGCAACACACTACCGGAACCAGCGCGATGCCTCAGGAAGGAATATGGAAGAGTTAAATCCATGGACCGCTTATATGTAGGAATTCTGCTTCTTCTAGATAGTTTATGACAAGCGACTCGGAGTGCTAGTTAGTGTCAAGGCTAGCCTGAGTGTGTGAGTATCCTCACATCAGTCTGGTGTCGGTAAAAACCCATCGTGGAAATACAAGACAGATTGCCACTGCGTCAAGTCAAGGCTCGGGGCCGACTTAATTTGGATACGCGATGGTGAATTTAGTGGTTTGGTTCCAAATACAGTGGATAGGTCACGGTTAAAGGTCAACCCATTAACAGAGAAAGAGACATCCTGGGGACTTCTATAGTGATGTCAGTAAAATGACAACCCGCTCAATAACCTATTCCCCTTGCCGTTCCCTTTGCAGCAAATCACAAGGCAAATCACTGGGCCCATTTAAACCTTGTTTACTATAAACTCGCTGTCGAGGATTGGCTGGGACTGAATATCTTGAATGTCAGTCTAGGCCACCCGCCTGAAATTATCTTTGCTCTGAACCTCGAAATATCCGGGGCCTATCACCTCGGATTTTGTTGTAGACTCGTAGTCAGCCATGTAACTGAGAGTGGGGGGTGCAGCTGAGTTTTTCCGCACCTTTGCACACCTTTGTCACCCTGGGACACAATATGTGAGTTTCGTTTCTGCAGCTCGATCGCCTCAAAATGTTGACTCTAAATTCATTATTCACGGTGCTCGTCATGCATTTTATTGTCACAGTAAGAAGAATTTGTGTAGAGGTATCGAGATCGTCAGGATCTGAGGTGTGAACTCCTGCACCAAACCACCCTCTCCCGGAATTGTATTTTTTTTTGTAGTCGTAAACCTGTGTAGATCTCCAGTATTCTTCACGATCTCGTATCTACATAACCTACTGTATCTGCTGTTTTTGTTTTGGGAAGAAAGACTAACAGGAAATCCATGATCTGCTCAGATCTCTTAGATGTGCAAAGGTGTGTACACGTGCAGAGGTCCAGATAGGATAGTATCTCCCAAGGTATCGCCTAGCGAATCAAGTTCTCCTGACAGCGTCACAGTGGTCCTTCTTCACAGGCAACCAATTGCGACCCGAACTCCCGCCGTGCACTCTCCCGCGCAGGGCATGGCACTGTCTTGGCGCAAGTCGCGGGGCCGCGGATGTGGACTTGGCTCTTGGTCGGTTCTGATCTTCCTTACTGCCTCACCAGTGCAGTACGGATCTCCTCGTTATCCAGAGCGTGCAGGGGATATCCTTTAATTTTTTGACCGACCCTGGGAGGCCGCCGCTTCATCGGTGTACTAGGCTCCTGGAAAGAGCCCTCATCTGCAAAAGTGGACCCTGTCAAAGCTGTCAGGGACCGGTTGCCGACTGTCGCCGACCGGTCCCTGACAGCTTTGACAGGGTCCACCCTTGCAGATGCCTGAGCCTGATGGCCGGATGACTCGTTATCTCAAGGGTATTCAAGGCTTCGGCCCCCATTAGTACAATCATACCGGACAGACAATGACACCCAGTCTCCTACGATCCATTCATTGGATAGGCTTACCACCAACCCCTGCTCTCTTTGCGAACATACCGTGCAGGCGGTCTCCGCTGCGGTTTTCGTGCTGGTCACTCGCATGGATGCGGGCCCAGACATGATCTAATGCAACGATTCTAGGACCTTACCTCACAGACACCTGTCCCAACTCCGAAATCAAGGTGCACACCATCCGCAACCCCACCAACATCGCAAATTCTTTTTCTGAGGCAGGAGCCGAAGGCAACTACTGCAATTCCTACACGAACTAGTAGTCAGGGCGACTCGCTCTCAGTCTAGACGAAATGGTCTTGAGGAAATTCTGCACGGAAAAAGCCGCAAGGCGGGCGGCGGAAATTGACAAGATGGTATGAGCCGCGGAGACAAGGGCAGACTGCAGATAGGAGATCGGACGCTGGACGAAATGCGTGGCTGCAGAAGTTCAAGCTCAAAAAAAAAAATGGGAGTTGGAGAAACAAAGAAGCCAAACGCGAAGCCGCCTCAAGCGTAAAACGAGGCCCTGAAGTACAAGATATGGGCTGAGGAATACGGGGAAGGTGGATAAAGCGACTGCTATCGTATATCAAAGGCGGAAATATAGCCCAGTGCGGGGGCACCGCCCAGAAGATAGGCAAACGCACAGCGTCGGGCCAAACCCTGGTTAAGGATGGTCTCCTCCGAGAATCATTACCCAAACTCTGCGGAACAAGCCCCGCACGGCTCAAACGGGGTCCGCCGCGAGCACGATATCGGAAAGGAGACCGCAAGCACCATCTCGTGCCCCCTGTCCTGTCAGGCCAGGTCCGGCCTAAGCGAGTCAAGCAACCGTCTTAGGCTCGGCATAGGAATCCAACTCTCCTGGTCGCCCCTCATCGGAGCTCTGGCATAAGCGTGGAACAGGCAACAAAGGCATCAAGACTGCTGGCTGCTAGCTCTGTTTACGATCATGATGGCCGCGCTAGGACGCGCTCAATTCTGTTTCTAATGTTTCCATCGTACAGAACTTGATCGCGCGGGTTCGATATCGTATCCCAGGATTGAGTATCTCTCACTCGTCGCTTCTCCTGCAAACCAGAGACGGCCAACAGACGCGCCCAAGTTGATGAGGTGTTGTGGGATGAAGCTTGCTGGCCATTTACTGTAGCTTCCGCGATAAAGCGAGTCGCTGAACCAGCATGGGAAGAAGGCCATGGGCTGACCACATTCGGGAACATCGTTCGTAGTACTTGCATCACCTTAGTCTGCACCTACGCGTCTGTCATCGCCTCGATACGTTTCGAATAGTCGCCCTGCGATCCCACTTAGCAGGTTCGGCCTGGATTTTTAGGAGCTATCGCTACCGTAACAGTGGCAAAGATGGCACCAGAACCGGGCGCGAAACCGTCGCGCTCAAGGCCTTGCAAAGTGGGATATCGACCTCGCCTCGTTCACTGTCGGCGTAGATAGCGAACTTACAACGGGACTTCAGCACAATTTATTTAGATGGGCGCAACACCAACCTCCGTGTCGAACCAGAACTTTGAGGGAACGGAAAGAATATCTTAGTGTACGTTGCCTGTGGCCATAGCCATTATTTGTCTCTTTTCGACATATGGTGCCCAATTCGTTGCCATCGTCAGGCCGTGAATTGCCTCAACATTCAGCTCTGACAAGGGTGGATAGAAGTGAACATCGACATTCTGTAACACCCCGAGACTGAACGTGCAGATCGCATACTGCGCAGTCAACCCCCGAGTCGGAGTATCCAATTGTTGCGACAGTGGCTTGGAGACGTCTGTGACTGCTTCAGGAACTCTGCTGCCTCCGCTTTAATGGCATGCTTGAACCCGCATTGACCAATCGAGAGCAAGTTATCCTCCGAGAAGCCCCCATTGTGAAGTTGCGTCCCTGGAAACGGGGTGACTTATCAATCGTACACAACTTGTCATCGGATACCACCCAAGACGCACCCAGGCTGAAGCAAGGAGAGACGATTGCTCTTGACTCGGACGCGTGGCCTGTGAAAGCCATGTATCCGACGGGCCTCTCCAAATCTTCACGTCAGTACGCCGGTAAAAACCCATCGTGGCAAGCCAAGACATGTTGTGATTGCCAGGGCTCGGGACATATTTGATTTGGAACACGGCGGTGGGTTCTACTATACCAATAGGTCACAAACCGCAGTATAAATAGAGAAAGGGACCCAATTCTGAAGGCTAGTAATATCAGTGAACTTACCGGTAACCAGTGCCGGGAGCGAGGGAATCGCGTAGCGACCGGAGAAACGTCGATTCTCTAGCCCGTCCAGCTGACTAGCCTAGCTGGAGAATCCTCTATTCTCCGACTGGTGGAGTGGGAGTGTGAAAAGGGTCAATGATTGATGCGATGCGATTGACGAATCGCGGTCATGGGACGGGCCGCTTCCCCGAAATAGCCAATCGGAACTGCCAGTGCAGTCACGGTCGTACGTAACTCTCTCCCTCCCTCGCAGCAGTATCCTTGATTGAGAAAATATTACTGTATCTACTAGTACCTAACAAGCCCTTCAGTATTGGTCCCTCCCCCACTTGAGAATGGGAGGACTTCAATGCGCTCCTGGATTTCCCTCTCACTGGCATCATCTCGCTTTCATTCAATTTGGGCTTGGCCCCACACTTTCTTTTTCAGGCTCTATCGAATAGACCCTGTCAGACTTTGGGCTCCGAGGGTTGACCCAGACAACTATGAACGTATGCGCCCAGGGCGATGACACCGAGGGGGTCTGGAATCTCCACTTTCCAGAAACACCAGCCCAGAGCAGATGCATTCGCCACAATGGCCATACCAGAAACAACGCAGCTCATTTTTCTACCGTCTCACCCCACCCAACTCCCAGACGGTTATAACCACCTCATACTATGGGGGGGGTATAATTCACTGGCATTCTGGTTACTCCTTATTTACGGACCACCCGTGCCAGTCTTGGTGCCAGTTATACCCCGCCGATTCTTTAGGACCCCCCGTTTCACCTCGTCTTCGAGTACGGTACCTTCAATTTGAGGCGACCACCCTACTTGAAATTTTGGGACTAGGCCCTGTTGCTCACAAACCCACGAGGTTACCATGCTCTAGGGTGTACCCGAAAGAGACCCTGCAAGCTAAGTTCTTGGAATGACGCCATTACATAGTTGATCTGATCATTTGGAATGTATTCTCCCGGAGTGACACCAACTGGCCTCATCTCGGATAATAAGACTACCCGAGCGTTTCTCTTGTAAATAACCCACGTCTACGGTTCGGATTTGCCCGACTCTCCCTACTATAATGTCTCTCAAGTGGCTATGCTCAACCAATTTTTGTCTAAGCTATATACTCCGACGGAATATAAATGTATCCAAACAAAAAAGCCCCTGGGTCCGAATGCCAGTGCCCTTCGACTAGCTGAAGTTTTACATCGTACAGGAAGGCCTCACCGCCAATTACCGCTCTGTGCGAATCAAGTACGCAGGCGGTCTATGATACGACTTTTGTGTTGATATTTTTTCTAGACGCGAGCCCAGATTTGGGTGTACAGTAAATGAGACCGACATAGAAGGTGGACCCAGACGATGGCTCTTACAAGTTGAGAACGAACGAGCAAGTCGGCGGTAGGACCGCGGGATGTCATAGTTACTGCAACGATCTCGGAAGTTGGGGCACTGGTCCAAGGGCATCTCGGGATAACGTTCCATTTTTTGTTGCATTGGAGCCAGAACCAGATCCGGTATTCGCATTCTAGTCAACGGTGATTCAGACCCCTCAGTAGGTTCGGCCCAAGGACCTCGTCTTAGTCTCGGAATGGGAATCCAACTCCTGATTGATTCCATCATTGGGTATCTGTCTCTGGCACAGATGTGGAACGGGAAACGAAGGAGGGTGCTAACTTCGTCCTTGGCTCCGTCGCCAATGACCGAGCAAGGGTGCGGCCAGGGCGGATTCCGGGAGTCGTGCTCTAATGTTGCGGTCGTACGACGCAAAGGAATCTATCTATTGTCTTTGGGTAAAGTGGAAGCAGCAGGTTATACACATGTCAGAGTTTCAATCCTGGTTCGCGGAAAGTAGCTACAAGAGGCTTCTAGCGGCCTAAGGAAATCGCACACACACCGCAAGACAATCAGTCAGATGGATATATCAATTTGACAACTGGGGACGGGGAACGGCCCCATGACAGATACCATGCACCAAGCAACTGCAATACCCTGGTCCAGTACGAGGTTCGAACGACGTGCATATTACAGGTTGTAAGGATAAGTGTTCTGAGCATACAAGATGGGGGGTTGTGGATGGCGTTGCTGGTCCTTGATACATTGCACAATCTGCGAGGCTGCCGCCTCGCCCTCAAAATATGCGCCATGCAAGTACCCTGCGGCCAACCGTCATTAGCACCGCATGTCACCGACATTTCCGAAAGGAGGGAAAAATGGAAGCAAAACAAAACGATAGCGTACCAAAGTATTTCTCACTCGTCGCTTCTCCTGCAAACCAGAGGTTGCCAAGAGACGCACCCAAGTTGATGAGGTGCTGTGGGATGAAGCTCGCCGGCCAGGTGCTGTAGCTTCCGCGATAGAGCGGGTCGCTGAACCAACGCTGGAAGAAGAAAGCAGTTGGCTCCGGGATGGACACCCTCGGGAACATCGTTTGTAGTACTCCCATCACCTCGGACTGTACCCGCGCGTCGGTCATCGCCTCGATACGTTTCGAAAAGTCGCCCTACGATCCCAATTAGTAGTTTGGTCTGGATCTGTAGGAGCTATCGCTACCGTAACAGTAGCAACGATGACACCTGAACCGGGCATGAAACCGTCGAGATCAAGACTCATCCAGAGGGGATATCGCCCTCGTTCCCTGTCGGCATAGAGAGCGACCTCATGACGCGAGATCATCAACGTGCCTTATTTAGATAGGCATGACACTGACCTCCGTGTCGAACCAAAACTTTTGAGGGAACTGAATAAAAATCTTGGTATACGTGGCCTGCGGTGGCCAATGTCATTGTCTGTCTCTTTCGACATATGGAGCCCTATTTGTTACCATCGTCAGGCTGTGGATTGCTTCGACCTTCCACTCGGGCAAAGGCGGAGAGAACTGAACATCGTCATTCTGTAACACCCCGACACTGAACGTGCAGATCGCATACTGCGCGGTCAACTTCGTTCCATCCGTGAGTGTGACAGAGACCCCCGAGTCGGAGTACCCAATTGTCGCAACAGTGGCTTGGAGGCGGACCTGTGACTGCTTCAGGAACTCTGCCGCCTCTGCCTGAATGAGATACTTGATCCCGCGTTGGTCAATCGAGAGCAAATCTTCGTCTGAGAAGCCTCCCTGGTCTACTTCGTACGTGAAGTTGCTATTCTGGAAACAGGGTGACGTATCAATCGTTCACAACTTATCATCGGATAGCACCCAAGACGCACCCAGGCAGAAGCAAGGAAAGACGATTGCTCTGGCGTCTGTGCGTATGTGTAGTCGAAGGAGTAATATTCGGAAGCCATTTCGTGTAGCGTTTTGGGTTTCTGGCCGACCAGAGCGTAACCCGCACGCGCCGTCAGGTCCACGAGGTTCTCGGACAGCCGCGCGCCAGCCACGATCGTAAGTTGGGTATACGCGTCCATCGCGTCATGGACGAGGTCCAAGTAATCCACTGCTCCGTTCGCGTCATAAGTTGCTGCGTGCTCTCCCGTCAGATATTCCTGCGTGACCGTGTAAGAAAGAAAGAGGACATCGAGTCGACGCACTTATGCTTGTGTGTAGATGACTTTCGGTGGTTTTGATGTTGTGTTTGAGTGCCAACTCGAACATCGGGTTCGCGGGACCGTCATGCTCCTGCGTGCCATGGATCCAGTTTGCACCGACTTCGACGGTCAGCTGACGTTTGGGTGCGCCGAATGTAGCGCTGCGCATCCGTCCACCAAGCTCATCTCGTGCCTCGACGATAAGGAAATTGGTGATTCCCTCTGCAGCCAGCTTGCGGGCGGCAATGATACCAGCAACACCCCCGCCAAGTATGAGTACTTGTGTGTCTGGCGCATGTGACTGGAGGGTAAAGGATTCCCCAGGGGCGGGCGCGCCGCTAATGTCAGGCGCCGCTGAAGCTGGAATAGGTCGCGGAAGTGCGAATACAGAGATTGGGAGTAGGCAGAGTGCCATGGGATGGAGAGATAGGCAAAACTTGAACATTGTGTCGTCTCACCGGCACGTCGTGCGCAGCAGGGTAACACACTACTGAAATACCTCAGGAAGGAATACGCCAGGAGTGTGACCCCCTGAACTTCTTATATGTAGAGATGCCTGCTTCTTGAGTGTGCCAGCGAACACAAGACGTCTACGCAAGTCTCATCTTGACGCAACGCTTGGCCGCAGGCCGGTGCGGACCTTAAATAAGCTTAAATCCCAGACTTGTAACAGGCCGGAGAATGAGAAACGAGGGGATCGTGTAGCGACTAGAGAATTCTCATTCGACTGGTGCAGGTGAGTTTAAAGAACATCTTTCCCACGGGTACCGTAACGCGGTAAGCGGTAACGGGTAAGCGCGCGGCTTGACTTCAAACTTCACTTTTGAACTTTGAAATACAGTACTGTACTACTGTATAGTAAGTAACGCTCACTGCCAGTGGGATGGCCTGAGGCCTGATGCGTAATGGCTCACTAAAACTCAGGGTTCTCGGCACTATGTTCAGTGATCTAGCCGTTACTGAACGGACAATCTCATCTGGTCCACAACGCGCCCATCAAGATCGACCAGAACACCCTCGGGCAAGGGAGGGCCTCAATACGCTTCTGAACTTCCTTCTCTTATCACATTAACGTATCCCCTGGGCTAGACCCTACAACTCCTTTCTATAGTCCCCGTCTAACTTCGGGTTCTGAGGGTTCACCAAGGCGACTATCATGGCCGAGGACGAGGGGGACGAGACCAAGGAGGTCCGGAATCTCCAAACCTTTCCAGAACACCATAGAACAGCCGTACGCCCAATCACTCAACGCGATTATCCCGCCGATGCTTTAAGGAGTGGATTCCGCCCGACACCATCTACGCAAAAGAATACTACACATCACATTATTTGCGACATGCCCCCTTTTTATGGGACACAAAACCAATGTCACATAAAGCCGCCCTGTCTGACCTCTTCGCCTTCGTCAGAGCCTGAGTGGCGAATCATGGTGTCAGTCCCACGCCGCGCACAAACCTTCGAAACCCACATGCTTTCTAGGCGGACCTGGAAGAGACCCCGCCATAGCCATTACATGGTTAGTTCTTTGGCCATTGATGGCGAGCTCGCCCGGATTCCCGGAACGACGTCAATTAGCCTCATTTCGAATAACCAGACGACCCATCGTTTCTTTTGTAAACCGTGTGCACGTCGCCCCAACATTGTGAGACGGACTTTCAAAAGTAGTACAGTAGCGCATGATTACAGGAAGTCGCCGAGATAGATGGTGTTTACGTCGACTCTACGATACACTGAGACTGAGTGCGTGAGGTTGAGAAGGCACGAGAATTGGGTTGCTTTAGATCTCGATGCTGAGACGAATAGGATACGACCATTGACTCTGAGACACCAGAATGAGATGGTTCGACAACTTGAAAGTTATAATATTCAACTCCCGGTTCATCATGCATCATCATCGAGAGTTCGTCAGTAGCTCTGGCACAAAAGTGGAACGTGAGCGGGAAACCAAGGCATGCCACGTGTTGGTAGCTCCGTCTCTGATGGCCGAGCCAGGACGCGGTCGGTTCCGGGAGACGTGTTCTCATGTTATTACGGTCGTACTAGACCAAATGGCATTGAATCGATATCGCCAGTAGCTGGACGGCAAGACCCCGGCAATTATGAATCAGGGACGACCTTAGAGCTTTATCAGAGAGGAGAGAGGTGAAGACAAAAGCAATAGCACGTATTCGGCGCAAAAGTATGGGTCTACTGTCTTCGGGCGAAGTGGAGACAGCAGGTTATTTACATGTCAGAATTTCGAGTCTTCAAACCTGAAGTAATTGTACACACGTCGCAAGAGAACAGATCGATTAGATGGACGTATAAATAGGGAAAGGAAAAGCGGAGTTATGGAGGCTACACGAAGAGTCAAATCCATTGAGAAAGGACTTTGAATGTCTGTACGGGTGGTCCCGTAACGTGAGAAATGACAAATAGCGAAAGGAAATACCCTGGTTGGTGCAGTATGAGAGGTTTCGAAGGGTGTGATGAATTACACGCCATAAGGATAGGTGTTCTGAATGCCCAAGATGGGCCGTTGGGGATTGCATTGCTGGCCCTTGATACATCCCACAATCTGCTTCCCTGTCGCTTCGCCCTCAAAATATGCTCCGTGTAAGTACCCTGCGGTAACACAGACATCAATACTACATGTCATGGACATATCCGAAAAGCATACCAAAGTACTTCTCACTCATTGCTTCTCCTGAAAACCAGAGACGGCCAATTGGCGCACGCAAGTTGATGCGGTGTTGCGGGACGAAGCTTGCTGGCCAGGTGCTGAAGCTTCCGCGATACAGCGGGTCGCTGAACCAGCGCGGGAACAGGAAAGCCGTGGGCTCTGGGACTGTCACATTCGGGAACATCGCTCGTAATACTTCCATCACTTCAGACTGAACTTGTGCGTCGGTCATCGCCTCGATGCGCTTCGAATAGTCGCCCTGCGATCCTAGTTAGCAGAGCACGGGTCTGGAGTTGTAGGAGCTGTCGCTACCGTAACAGTAGCAAAGACGACACCTGAACCGGGCAGGAAACCGTCGATGTCAAGGCCTTGCCAGACGGGATATCGCCCTCGTTCACTATCGGCGTATAGGGCGAACTTACAACGCGATATCGTCAGCGTGCTTCATTTCTATAGGTGCGTCACGGACCTGAGTATCGAACCAGAACTTTTGATGGAACTGAAGGAATATCTTAGTGTACGTTCCCTGTGAGTGGCCTTAGTCACTGTTTATCTCTTTTTGACGCGTGTAACCCTATTCATTACCATCGTCATGCTGTAGATTGCCTCGGCCTTCCACGCTGGCAAGGGAGGATCGAACCAAACATCGTCATTTTGTAACACCCCGAGACTGAACGTGCAGATCGCATATTGCGCGGTCAGCTTTGTCCCATCCATGAGTATGACAGAGACCCCCGAATCGGAATACTCGATTGTTGCGACAGTGGCTTGGAGGAGGATCTGTGACGGGTGGAGGAACTCTGCCGCCTCGGCCTGAATGAGATATTTGAACCCGCGTTGATCAACGGAGAGCAAGTTATCCTCTGAGAAGCCTCCCTGATTTACATTGTATGTCCAGTTCATTCCCTAGCAGCAGTTAGACTTATCAATCGCCCAAGTCATCGCTGGATAGTACGCAAATCGTACCCAGGCCGAAGCGATGAAAGACGATTGCTCCGGCGTCTGTGCGAACTCCCAGTCGAAGGTGTAGTACTCGGAAACAATTTCGTGCGGTGATTTTGGCTTCTGGCCGATCAGAGAGTAACCTGCACGCGCCGTCAAGTCGACGAGGTTCCCGGGGAGTCGCGCCGCAGCCGCGATTGTGAATTGAGTAAACGCGTCGAGCGCGTTCTTGAAAACATCCAAGTAATTCACTGCTCCGTTCACGTCATAAGTCGCTGCGCGCTCCCCCGTTAAGATATTTGTGCATCAAACGAGTCAAAGTCGACGTACTCATGCTCGTGTCCGTATCACTTTCGACGGTGTTCAAATTGTGTTTGAGCGCCAGCTCGAAGATCGGGTTCGCAGGACCATTGCCCTTCTGCGTACCTTGAATCCAGTTTGCACCGAGCTCGACGGTCAACCGGCGATTGGGTGCGCCGAATGCTGCGCTGCGCATGCGACCGCCAAGTTCGTCACGTGCTTCTACGATGATGAAATCGGTGA
Organism: Lactarius akahatsu; assembly: GCA_021524915.1. Lineage (NCBI taxonomy): Eukaryota > Fungi > Basidiomycota > Agaricomycetes > Russulales > Russulaceae > Lactarius > Lactarius akahatsu. Next base: position 107,859 of record JAKELL010000089.1, on the reverse strand, counting down.
TGCCCTGTTTGGCTAGCGAGCGCGCGGCGATGACGCCAGCGACACCCCCTCCAAGTATAAGTACCTGTGCGTCTGGCGCCTGGTGGGCCAAGGGTTCCACAGAGCCAGTAACCTCACGCGCCACTTGAGCTGGAACAGGTCGTGGAAGCGCGAATGCAGCGCTTGCGAATGCGCACAGCGCCACGGCATGAAGCGATAAAGAGAACATCGTGTCGCGGGCCGAACGACAACACACTACCAGAACTGACACGTTTCTTCACGAAGGAACAGCAGAGTGAACCTTTTATGTGCGAGAGTCACTGTTTCTTCTAACAAACGAGTGTGGGGTCTACACAAGTTCCATCTTGTCACATCGCCTGCCTCCTTGCGAGAAGACGTAGTGCGCCGACACTGAAAAGGTGCTGCTGAGCACTGATGCACTGATGATCGGGACAATGCAGCGCACATGTAGATCTCAACGAGAAGAGACGACGAACGTGCCAAAGATCGTGACGGGCAGAGGCTCCTCTGGTTGAATTCTCCCAAACTTAGTCCTTATTTGCACAAAATAAAGAACAGCAAGAAGGGCAGCGGTAGATACAGACGACAACCATCGGGAAGGACTCGATCCAGATGTAGTAAAGAAGGACGGAGATAAGAGACCGATGAATACGTCGACGAAATTAAATACGAACGGGGATCTCGGAAGCCGACTTGACCGAGGGATTACTCTATTACTCCTTACGAGAACGCTTGGCGCAAACGATAGAGGATAATTGGCTGAGGACATCTCCGAGGAGAAGGAGGAGAACGGGACAAAGGTAGCACCAGAGAGCCGAATCCAACGCCAATTTTCGATCTAAATCATCGTTCCATAAGCCCGATTCGGTGGAACATCAAAACCGGCAATCGTCGCTCCACCCATCGCAAGAATCGACGGGCTGAAGACACCGGAAGGCAATCAGCACACCAAAAATGGTAGCAAGAACGGTGGGACGAGGGTGAAGGTATAAACGGAGCATGCGACTCTCACTTGCGCTCACTCAGAGGATCGGGTCAGCGCATTATTGTTTAGATCAGAAGTCAACTAGTCAACTTGGAGGGACAACAGAATGGTATGTAGACTGACCAATTTAAAGCCCGTAGGTACGGCCGTAAGCACCAGTCCGACAAGCGCAGTGACGTTGTTCATGTAACTTAGTCACAAGCTCAAAAACCCGTTCGGTGCCAGTGCACCTCTTGTCGCGCGGGGACCAGCCAAAAAAAATGCATTCTCAGTCCGCAGGATGTGAAGATCAGGGAAAAGGGTCCTTGTAAGCCTCGGAAATGTGGCAATGAGAGCGGTTGTCTGTCACTCGCCTTCCTATTGATTGAAAAGAAGGCGTGTCGGCAACTCCCATCGGCAGAAATGCCCTGACTTGTTGTTGAGATAATACACTCTGAAATGATAAAAACCCAGAAAGAATACGATAAAAACTCATGTATTTCCGATCTGATCTCGGATAATTAGTTATCTTCTTTCTCCGCTCACTCTCCGGCTGGGAAAGCGTTCCACCGATACCAAAACGCCCCAAAGCCCACGCGATAGACGAGACACACACGATAAATTGAGAGAGCTGGGCGTGGCACCCAGCAATTAAATCTGCGCAGAAGTCTACCAGGAATTTGTTTATTTGTTTTTGTTCTTCCTGTGCTCTTCATTAGAGGTTCGGTCCTCATACATCATGTTTCAAATCAATTTCTCATTAGGATCTCATTGCCCATATTTTCTCTGTGCACGTAATTTTGTTTCTTAGAGTACTGTAATACTACTGCATGTGGTAACGCTATTACTGTACTACATGGTCCTTTACTCCCTCCCCTCTGTACAGAAAGTGATATACCGGACGCGAACCACCCACAAAGCAGGAAGAATTAGATCAGCAGAATCTATGATAGAATGCATGAGATAAAGTAGGTCGTGAAGTAATCAATCTAAGTGTCATGAAATGTGATACGCTACAATGTAAATCCAGACCCAGATGCGGGGTATACATTACACAGAGTGCTCTAAAGTTTTCGAGGTGAAAACCAAGGGAGAATAGACAAGGAAGAGAAGCCACTTTTCGTGACGATGAACCACCGGCAAGCGGGATAGTATCGACGTGTCTAGTCGTAGTCGTGGCGGGCGCGCTTGCTTGCCATCCGGACGCGCTCCCCATACTTGTAGAGGAGAATCGGAATTGGAATAAAGGCGCACGAAAGAAGTGCCAGGAGCGTGCTTGCCCATCCGACACCGAGGTTGCGATACATAGCCCCGGCGAAGAGAGGGAATCCGGCACCAAACATGGATCGAATAAAGTCGTTTCCAGCGAGCACGCTAGCAGCGTACGTGGGGTAAGCGTCCGCAAGATAGTTTAAGACTGCGTTCTGTCATGGTCGTACGATCGGAAATCAGTAATTGTAAGGCCTGGACGAAATGACACTTACGAAGAGAAGTAGTGCCGCCATGCCGAACAGGCTTGAACCCATGATCGGGACAATCCAGTGCACGCTTGCTCGCGATGTCCATCCGAACCAGAACAAACAGACGGGGACGATGAATGCGCCAACTATCGCGATGGGCATCCGCTCCTCGGGCTTCAGTTCGCCATTGTCGTTATACTTGGGCTCTTGCACGTAATGCAGGTAGGCGAAGAACGGAGGAATGACTATGAAGACGCCGACGAAAATTCCAAGGAAGGACAAGCCGAGCATCTGCTCACGCCAGTGATAGATGCCGATGAAAACGATCGGGAACGACTCGAACCAGATGTAAAGGAGGGCGTAAATGAGACCGATGTAGATGTTGAGGACGAGGACGATCGGCTCTTGGAAATTGAGGGCGAATGGCCGAACAAGGATGTCGACGGCAACATCTCGGGGTGTCATAGCCGCCGCCGCGATCTCGGAAGCCGACTTGATCGACGGATTTCCGGTCAACTTGCGAAGGCGCTTGGCTCGACGGTAGAGGATGTTGGCGGCGGAAGTCTCTGGAAAGAAGAAGAACAAGAGGACGAGCGTGGCACCAGAAAGCCATAGGATCTCCCAAATCGTCCAACGCCAGCCCTCGACGTGGGCAGCGAAACCACCGACAAGTGGACCGAGGCTCGGCGCGCATGTAGCGAAAAGGCCCCAAAGCGTCATTCCGTAAGCCCGTTTCTTCGGGGCATATATATCGGCGATGGTCGCTCCACCCGTTGCAAGAATCGGCGAGCCGAAGAAACCGGTAAGAAACCGAAAGGCCATGAGCATACCATAATTGGTAGCAAGGGCTGTGGGCACTTGTAACACAACGAACATGACGAGGGTGAAGATATAAATGGGCATGCGACCAATTTGAGGGACTTCGCTCAAAGGAGCCCAGACCATCGGACCTGCATTAATTTCTGAGTCAGAAGACAAAGAAGGATTTCCGATAACGGTCCGTTATAACTGACCAAGCCCGTAACCTGCCACGAAGGTAGTCAGTCCGACAAGCGCGGCGACGTTGCTGACGTGGAACTCTGAAGTAACACCGGTTATGCCAGCGGTGTATATAGCGGAGCCAAGGTACACGGCGAAAGTCAGCAGGCACGTCTGGAACATGACCCATGCCTTCTTCCCACTCGACCAGTTCTGCGGATTCTAATACTACGGGTGAGACGTTGCACTTCCGATGAAAACAAAGTCATACACACATCTGGATCCGTGGGCCCATACCAATCTACCAGCAAAGTATCCTGACCCTTCTCTGGATCTGTCTTGGCTGGGGTATTGGCAATAACGGTTGTCTCCGAAGCTACCGATCTGACGTCAGGACTGGGAACGTCAATTAGGGTGAGCGGGTCGGAATCTCGTGGCGACGTCTGTGCTGGATGCTTGCTTTTCCAGACTGCTGGAAGCTCCTTCTCATCCGGGTGGGGAAAAAATCGCGACCCGAACGCCAAGCGGAGGGCATAAGCAAAGAAGGTATCATGGAATGCTGCCGCTACGGACATCTAGAGACAAATCTAGAAAGAAATTAGTAGATGCGTGGAGAGGAAATTGTTCGGTGGGAGGAGATGAGTCCAAATTGTCCATCTCTAGTGCTTAAATATCTGTGAAGGAACGCGGTTTGATGAGAAAGTATGTCGAAGTAGTCATTGGCCACTATCATGATGGATATCCGCCCGAAGGCCCACAAGCGCCCTGACTTGAAGCAATTCCCTTTTTTGTCGAGGATTTACCGTTGCTTACTGAGCAGCTGCCAGCATGCCGGAACAGTAACACGCTTGCTAACATTACACGGTGTCCGCTGTTCCCCTGACTTTCGGCATCGGTGATATCATTCCATAATATTTCCCTACCACATTCATCTATCCACCTATGTCAGCTACTTTCTACACATTAAGCAAGCACTAACACCGACCGCCCTTGTTCGGTCCGGATAGTGATAAACGCTCCTGTTCTGGTCGGCACATCCCTGAGCCGGATCACAGTGCCAAGTGAAAGCGCTAGGGTGCAACCTGATATCAGCACCTACCTGCGTCTCCCCACAAGTCAGACGGAAATAATAGAACGTGGTCTTGGACGAGTTGACACGTTGACAGGTCGATTGCATAAGTAACTTGAACGTTGTAATTCCGCCCTGTTTGTCTTACTGCGATACTAGAACCGCCAAATCCCTTCTGTCTTAGTATGTGCTCTGACCTGTACCTCTGCCAGGGGAAGTACTGTATACTGTACAGTATGACTAACCCCTCCCACCTATGCACACTCATTCTTCCCACGGAACTCACTTCCATTCGCTCTTGGCGGGTGCCTGGAGGGATGAAGATGACCCGGGGCATGTTGCTAGTGCCCGATTTCCTCTCGTCATGGGTTGCTAACTGACTCAATGGCAAGAAGCATCAATAACTTAATCGCACGTCATCATGTGCACCTTCGTTTTTGTGCTACTCTGTAGGCTATATAACTTTGTGGCTACACCCGAACACCAGATTGATGGTGAACCGGGAAGACAAACATGTTACTGTAACGCTACAGGAAACAAAGATTGGGTCTTTGTCTACTTCTTTCCGTATCTGTATAGAGTCCGGCGGCCAGCAACAGCCACGGATCCCACCCTTGTTAACTCACGACGGAGAGCGGCCCTTTCAACACTTGAGGAGATACCATAACAGAGAGAGTAACTGTAAACCCTGATGATGCTACTCAAGCCCGGGCGCTCTTGCCTTCGATTAGGATCAGAACGATGGTCATCGAATTTTGGCAGCTTCCGTGGGAACGGTGTTCAAAGTGGATGGAAAGGGTGGAGGCCCACCTTGCTGCAAACATATCGTGGAGATTACGCGATGACGGCTACGGCACACTGTATGAAAGTAATGAACTTCTGTGAGGGGCGAAACGTGCCGCGTGAGGGCATTTTTCCCGGTGCACGTGGAAAAAGTAGCCCTCGACATGCTAGGCTCCGATGCGGCATGTCTCGACCTCACCAGTGCCTGCCTGATGTGGTATGCCGAGAGGAAACGCAATGATGAGGGGATCTGACCGCCGCGTGCGAGGCGCCCTTCTTGCTGATGGCGAATCCGGACGGGTGCGGTCCGCTTTCCGCCCTGGCACTGCTGCTTGCCGGAAACGTGGTGTCGAGCCGCACGACCGCACACTAAGCTGGCGCTTCAAGTTCGCGGTTCCCCATCCGAGGGACGGGGGGACTTAGGATGAAAGGGAAGATTGGAGAAATGGATGCGTAATACATTCTGTACTGCTAATCATAGAGTAACTTGCCCTCAGACCAAGACTCAGACCCACAAAAATGTATTCGGAAAAAAAGCTGGCGCTTCAACCAACTTGTTCAGAGTCATCTTCTCATTGGGGGAGCTCCGCTGCCTCATCGTATAACCGTGGTGACGTCTTCCAGTCATCATCGGATCACCGCGCACGCACACACGTTGCCATTTCTGCTCAGCCCTCAAAGGAGCTGACCGGAAAGATGGCTTGGCGAAACGCGTCTTCCCAAGAATAATCCATGTCGAGCCGAAACATCGTACCGCGCAAATAACAGACACCCTGGCGGGTATTTGAGCGTTCCAACGAAGAGCGTTAACGGCAAGGCGGTACAAGTCTTACGTGGCGAACTGGGACAGCGCCATGTAGTGTCGCTCTTAGTGATTCCACGGCCTTCCTTCAGAGCACGCAGAGCGCATCAACGCGTCACTGTTCGATAGGCCGGAGGTCGAATCAAGGGAGGACCTGAATAAGCATCGCTAGCACGCCTTGCGCCACGGCGCCCGGTGTTCGGGAGGAGACGAGGTAGGAACGAGGATAGTAACCGCGGGTCCCAAGACGGGTCTAATGAGGAGCAATCGACATTCGGCCGAATTCACTACAGTACTACATATTCAGATGGACCTAAGCAAGAACCCACCTCTTGGCAGTGTCGCGCGCAGCACCTGTCCAAAAAATGATTTCGTTCCACAAAGTATGGGCAAGACGAGCCCGGGGTGATAGATACACGGCGGGCAGGAGCGGATAAGTGGAGGGCGAATAAGGGATCGACTAATGTCCAATATATGGACCACTAAGTTGACTTGATTGTCATTGCGAATTATATTAAGATAATGGAATAATTTATAAACCTCACTTTATGTGTCAGAAAATTATAAATAAAAATACTCAAACAATTAGATATTAGTCTATTGGTTCGGAGAGCTCTAATTATTTCCGAGCACATTTACACTTAATTATTTATGTTGGCTGGTGCCTGACAACTAAGTTTAAATACATTTGGAAATAATCAGAGCTCTCTTGAGCAAGTGGCAAATATCTAATTGTTCGAGTATTTTTATTTATAATTGTCTGACACATAGAGAGAGGTCTACAAATTATTCCATTGTCTTGATACAGCTCACGATAACAGTCAAGTCAACTAAGTGGTCAATATATTGGACATTAATTGACCCCTTAGTTGACTATAAGCGGATTCCGCTTACCTGCTCCTGCCCACCGTGATAGCCGATACAGAAATCAAGCTGGCACCGTGCGTAATGCTGACGTAAACCAGATCGGCCGACACAGTCCGGCAAACCGAGGACCGAGGTCGACTTGAAGGAGAGCATATGCATCCTCCTCTGGACCTCCAACGCTCACGCGTTCACGCGTTGCTCACCTCTTCGGCTGCCCGCTGCCATAAATCTCTATAGTATCACACAAACTGTCGTTGGTTGGTATTCTCATACTGTACTTTGCCTAACTTACTGCCCGTATAGACGGCATAGTACAGTCACATGACAATCAAAGTCTAGTGGAACGGTGCGAGTACAGTCGAAATTGTCATAACGCATAATGAGCTAGGGCCATTTTCATGTTGATGGGCTCCTTGAAGACTCGAAAACAGCTCTAACTCATTATGCGTTATGACAATTTCGACTGTAATACTGCTGCAGGTGGAAACGCTACTTTTGTCTGTCTCCTCTTTCCACCAGAGGGTGATTTGCAGTATGGGAACGAGAACTATGGGACTACAACATAAAGTAGAAATAATTACATGAGGTTAAGCAGTCGTGAGGCAATCCCAGCATAATGCGGGGTATACTGATACAGGTGCTCTAAAGATTTCGTGGTAAAAACCAGGCGGGCATAAACCGATCGTGATGTCAACGTAGAAGAGAAGCCGCTTGTCATGACGATGAACATGCAAAGGCGTGTCTAGTCGTCGTTGTAGTCGTGGAGGGCACGCTTGCTAGCCATCCGGATGTCCGGGTGTGTTCTCCATACTTGTAGAGCAGACTCGGAATAGGGAACAAAGGCGCACGCGAGAAGTGCGAGGACCATGCTCGCCTGTCCGACACCGAGGTTGCGATACATAGCCCCAGCGAAGAGAGGGAATCCGACCCCAAAGATCGATCGAATACAGTCGTTTCCGGCAAGCACGCTAGCGGGATAGGCGTCGGCAAGGTAGTTCAAAACTGCATTCTGTCATGGTCGTACGATCGGAAGTCGGTCAATGTATGACATTGACAGAATGGCACTCACGAAAAGAAGCAGTGCCGCGATACCGGACAGGCTAGAGCCAATGGTCGGGACAGTCCAGTGCACGCTCGCCCGAGATGTCCACCCGAACCAGAACGGACAGACGGGGAGGATCAACGCGTCAACGATCGCGATGGGCATCCGCTCCTCGGGCTTCAGTTCTCCCTTGTCGTTGTACTTGGGCTCTTGCACGAAATATAGGTAGGCGAAGATCACGAAGGTGCCGACGAAAATGCCGAGGAAGGACAACCCAAACATTTGCTCACACCAGTGGTAGATGTCGACAAAAACGATCGGGAACGACTCGGAAGAATATATAAAGAAAGGTGTAAGCGAGAGCAATGTAGACGTTGAGGATGACGACAATCGGCTCTTGGAAGTTGAGTGCGAACGGGCGTACGAGGACGTCGACGGCAACACCTCGGAGTGTCATAACCGCTGCAGCCATCTCGGAAGGTGACATGACCGATGGATTTCCGGTCGGCTTGCGAAGGCGCCGGGCTCGACGGGCTGCGGACGTCTCCGGAAAAGAAGAATAGCAAGACGAGTGTGGCACCAGAGAGGCACATGATCTCCCAGATCGTCCAACGCCAGCCCTCGACGTGGGCAGCGAAACCACCGACCAGCGGACCGAGGCTCGGTGCGGAAGTAGCGAAAAGGTCATAAATTGACATTCCATAAGTCCGCTTCTTCGGAACGTAAAGATCTGCGATGGTCGCTCCGCCCGTCGCAAGAATCGGCGAACCGAAGAAACCGGTAAGAAACCGGAAGGCCATGAGCATACCATAATTGGTAGTAAGAGCCGTGGGCACTTATAACACGACGAACATGGCGAGGGTGAGAACGTACTAAATGGGCATGCGACCAAATTGAGGGACTTCGCCAAAGGAGACCAAACCATCGGACCTGTAACGTGTTCTGGATCAGAAGAAAATCCGATATAACGATGTGTCATACTGGCTACTGACTAAGTCCGTAACCAGCCACAAAAGTTGTCAGTCCAACGAGGGCAGCGACGTCGTTGACATGGAAATCTGAAGTAACACCGGATATGTCTGCATTGCCAGCATTCTGGAAGCTCTCTCTCATCTGGGTGGGGAAAAAAAAACTCGTGACCCGAACACCAAGCGAAGGGCACTGGCATAAACAAACACTGCGCGCAAAGCAGGGTTTTCAGACCAATAAAACCCATAGAAAACCCTATGGAGTGTTAAACATAACCACTTATCAAGGGTTTTTTTAGGGTTTTCTAAGGGTTTTATTGGTCGGAAAACTCTGCTTTGCACGCAGTGAAAGGTGTCGTTGAATGCTGTCGTTACGGGCATCTAGTAGAGTCAGATCCAGAAAGAAATGTGGAGAAGAGGTTTTTCGGTAAGAGAGAACGAGTGTAAATTTTGGGTCCATCTCTGGTGGTTAAATAATGAAACTCTTGGTCGAGAACGGTGTTTGTGAGAGCTGTGTGGACGCGTAGACTTGTTATACAGTCGGCAAGAGTCATGGTGGATAGCCCATGTGCGCTTATTTTCCTTTCATGTCCATGATGATCATCCTCCAAGGTTGAGGTCGGACTTTGCTTATATATGGTCGCTGCAGCCTCGTCACGGTAGGTACATAGACTGCCACTGTCGTTGGAAAATGTCAAAGTCTTGCGCATCGAAGCACTAGTTCTGAATGATATCGACAAACTCAGGGGCACATGTGCGTTTTTGTGTGTGTGGATAGCGTAGATGAACACTCGACGTGGCGCCTTGCCATGGAAATCGCTGAAGGAAAAAAAAAAAAGGTCGAGTTAACTCGGTATTGTGTAGCGTACATCGTCCCGACACGACAGATTCTGACGCGAACGTCTGTGGTGGGGGTACAAGGGATCGCACCCCTGGCCCTTGACGCATTGTGTAATCGTGCGCCCATCCCCTCGCCCTCGAAATATGCCCCATGCAAAGAAATCCTGGAACCAACCAGCACCCACACATCACAAAAACAAAAAAAAAAATTTAAAAAGCATACCAATCCGAGTCACCCAATGCCTCTCGGAAAAATCAGAGACGGCGCCGAGAGGGCGTGGTGCTCAACGGCGAAACTCGCAAAGTCAACCCCGGAAGAGGAACGACTGGCAGGACCGTCGTGCCGATCGCCCGGCACCTCGGATAGTGGCTCGCCGAAAATGATAGTCGTCCCCGCTAAACGAGAGAATGTGCGTTCGAGTCCGCGGGGTAACTTAATGGTGACAAGGGCAGCTATGCCGACGTGCTGCCAGACGTGGGATTGCCGACCGCACGCAAATTACAGAACAGAAGGTTGGGCGAGCTAGGGCAGAGGAACTCCTTTTTCTCGTTCTTATGGGTCAATGATTAGCATGGGAAAGACGCCCCGAGAAGCGAGGGACTGATGTTTTGCTATTCTAGACCAGAGCAAGGAACGAGAGGAGGGGTTCCAGTCCTCTCCTTCATTTCTCACGACGACAAGGATTTACGACATTGCGGGTTTTGGACGGTTCCTCTCCGAGAAAACCAGGTCAACACATGTTATCTTATCTTATCACCTTGAAATTTACCATCTGACAACCGCAAAGTAGTAGCAAACGTCCATATACTTGTATATTTGCGGAAAGTCTTACACTAATTACCATCTCTATTATCAACCGCAGAACCAAGCCATCAGATATGAGGAGGTAGTAAAGAAGATGGGATCACCGTGCGAGCCAACCAAGCCGGCTCACGCGCCACCAATCGTAGGGCCGTTGTTCTGATACACATACGTATCCTCGGTTGGCGGAAGGGCCTTGAACAGCCTGCCTAATCGCTCGTCTGCAAAATCGGTGGAGTCGGTGCACGGAACAAGTCAATACATGCAAATAATGACGTACATAGTGGATCCTCGTCTTGGTGCACAAAGTGTTTCAGCTGCCAAGTGGTACTCGCCGCCGCCTCGTCACGCCTTCTTTGACGCTGCTCGTTCTGTCAGAGCAACCCCAAAACAAGACAACTGAGATCAAATAGGATCGACGCAAAAAGGGGGCATTGCACACACACCTCAATGCGGCTCTTCTCCCGCGCAGCCGTGTCAAAATCGCCTTCCCGGATCCCCTTTGCGACCTTGAACCACAACGCGCGGCTCTCCCACTCACCCTGTTCCTCCACCTGCCGAACGGTGACCTCCTCCTTCGGACCCGTCACGTCCGTGAACACCGCGCCCGTCTTCGTGTCCTTGCTCGTCGTGTTCCACTGCCCCTCGTAGCTGCTCGCCTGCGTGCCCGAGCCCGCGCCGATGGGCGGCGTGAGGTCCGCCTTGAACGTGTGCGACTTGCCGGAAAAGTAGCCCTTGCCCTGGTACTTGATCGTGGAGAGCCAGCCAGACGAGCTCTGGATATACGACGTCTCGGCGAGCTCGATGTAGGGCGAGCCGAACCAGAGGCCTTCGATGCGCAGGCGTGGGAGCGTGATCAAGTAGTCCTCTTTCTGGCCGTCCGGAAGCGTGACCGTCAGGGTGGCGTGCCCGACCTGCTTCACGATGATGTTCCCACCTAGTGCGCGTTGTTAGGTAGGCACAGCGCCACAGGGCGAGCGACTCACCGGAGAAAGAGGTCTTCTGTGCGCTGTGGCCCTGGAGGGTGATCTTACGAGATGGATTGGCAATATAATATGCGGTGATGGGGGGATGGTGGGAGACCTGCTCTACGACGAGCGATGTCAACCCACGTCCATTCTTGTCGGGCCATTGACCGTAGAACAGCCTGGGCGGAAGTAGGTAATCCGCAGTAAGGGGGAACAGATAAGTAAGTAATCCGCAGTAGAGAAGGGAGCACGATGACGTACTCTCCAAGCACGGGATTGAGCGGCCTGTGCAAGCGTGTCAACGACCAATGTCGCGGAGCAAGAGGCAGAAGCAAGGCGTACTTTTTCTCTGAGCCCATGGTTTCATTGCGGGAGGTGTACTGGCCCTTGAGGGTGCTGATGAACCATTTTAGAACACGTTTGGCGCGGTCCTTTGGTGTGGTTCCCTCTGATATTGCGGCAAAGAGCTCTGGACGCTCGCACCAATATGCTGGAAAAACAATGAGCATTAATCATACGGATTGTCAGGTTGGGCGCACCGGGAAATTCGGTAAGAGAGACAGGGGAAAGGATGAAAGGTGGTGCAGTGAGAGAGGAGAGATCGCCAGAGACGGACGCAATGCTGCGGAGGGCACATGAGGTGATGAGCGACAAGGCGCAGCAATCTAAAGCGTACGATTTGATGAATTGAGTCCAAGTTGACTTCTGAGATGCGGGAACGGCCTGTCGGAATAGGGGAATAGAGTGAGATATTCGGTACGGGGGTGTGGTCAGATTGTGATCTCACATCGCCGGGCTGTTCATCGACGGAATCGGTCATCTTGGCAGTAGAGAAGAGTTTGAAACGCGTGCTGACAACTTGGGCGGAGGAAGTGAGAAGACGGTCAGACAACTCGGTCGATGGTCGCGGTGTATAGGGAAAGAGTGCAGCTGAGCCTCCGTTCGTACTCCCCGTTTTGGTCCTTTTGTTCCTTTCCTTCTTCCATCAAACACATCGTCACACTTCTCTACTCCCTTTCCCTATCCCCCCCTCTTTTTCCTCATCCCACGTTCACACACGGTCATTAGATCATCGATATTTACTATTACACATCCACGATGAATGAATGGCACAGTCCGACCCTGACCAGATACCGTGTGCCCCAACGGCGCATTTAAAGAGGCGGTAACAGACAAACAGGCGCGTAGCACGAATACGTTACGATGAACACAACAGAAAGGAAGAAAAGAAAAGAGACAAAATAGAATCGCTAACACAGATTTTTTTTATGTTATCAAAGGTTTAGAAGCAAACCAGACGGGTAAACGTTCTGTGGGGCCAACAATGCCACCCAGGCAACCAAAGGTTGGCACAGGCGCCGATGGCCCTACTCCTCATCATCTTCACCGTCTCCACTGCCGGCGTTCTTGTTCTGTCATAACATCAGGATGACAAGCGACGACGACAACCGATGGTACGTACATCGTATTCTGATTTTTCCTGTTCGGCACGGGTCTTGTCTCGTGCTGCCTGTTCAATATAGGGCTATTTTTTTTTAAAAAAAAAAAAGAGGGGGAAGTCGGTTAGCATGACGTCAAGTTCAACATGTTCGATGACGAAAAAAGGGGCTGAATCGTCAAGAACGAGCAGAGTCAAGGGGATGTATGCCAATCCAAAACGCGTAGAAGAATATATTGCTCTGCAAAATTACCTTTTTCTCCTCCTCGTCGAGCTCTTTCCACTTGGCACCGAGCAATTTGCCGACTTCGCCTGTACGATATCCTCAGCGCACGTCATAGGCCTCTTTAAAAAAAGGGACATACCGAAACTGGCATCAGGGTTCTCAGCCTTAATCCTCTCCCGCCAGTCCTGGCTGAAGAACATGTACGCAGAGAGCGCACGCTTAGGCGCCTTCGGGTCTTTCTTACGGGCACCGCCCCTTGGTGTTTTCTCCGATTTCTCGGTTGCTTTGCGTGTCTGCGAGCAACTAGGCATCAACATCGACGAGCGCTTGCAAAAGGGAGAGATGTACCCCACTGACCTTCGACTTGGTTGCTTCCTTGGGCATCTGTGGGGCTAGGGTTAGCATCAGGACGACCAACGACACGTCGAGAACACGCGATCAGAGGGTGCAAAGGGGCATGGGAGAGGAGACGCATATGTGAGGCGAAATAAATATGAGGAATGGAGCCATCGATAGCGGGATGGGCCCGCAGAGGAAAAGTTTGAGAGGAAAAGGCAAACCTTTAATGGCTATATAGAGCAGTGAACGAAGGGAATGAGTTGCAGGGACGGGAGGGGAGGGGAAGTGGCAAGGGAGGATGAGCGGATGAGGCGGGCGCGCGGGCAGGGCAGGGATTGCTCTAGTTGATACGCTCTGGCGGGGCAGTGGGCTGGGGTGGGCCAGCAGCGGGTTCAACTTTGTGCGGGGTTCTCTCCCCTCTTCCCTTTTTGCTGGTGGGAATTCCGGCGGCCTCTGAATTGCGGTGGCTGAGCAATTATCCCTTTTCTGGTACTTAGTTTCCCCGGCCGGGCACCCGTGACATGCACTATTATGTACTTGTCCGGTAACCTCCCAACCGCACTTCCCACGGCCTATCATCAACCATAATCAGCCCTGTCTGTGCAACGACCCTGCTACGGCAAGCATGGGTTCTGCCAGGGTCGCACATGCCCGTGCAGCCCTATACCACGAGTGCGTTCCTTTCGTATTCCGGCTTGCATGCCATGTACAGAGCGGCAGCACAGATAGCGGTGTCCGCACGGCGCGGCGCGCATCGCGTCCACGTCGAGGCTCGGCACGTAGTACCGCGTGCGGCACGGGAAGCGAAGACGTGATCAGTCCATATTGCGTATCGACAGCGGCAGGATAGCGTTTGAGCGTGCAGGTACCGGAAGTCACATTCCGTGAGAACGCCTCCTTCGGAGCGTCCCCGCTCGCACGGGTCGCTCTGGCCAGAGCAGCGGACCACTGGTACGAGTTGCGCACGTACAGGCCCACCACCTGGCCCGGGACTCTGAGGCAACGATCCGTATCCTAGCTGCAGCCCTCGAACACACCGTCTAGGTCGACGAGATGCGCCAGTGGTCAAGAGCACGCCCTGGCCCGTCGGGAGCGGCATCGGCCCTGCTTGGCACGCGAGCGCGGCGTAGCGCGATCCTGCGTGTCGGGTCCGCGGAAGAGTCGAATTGGACGCTTCGATTCGGAGTCTTCCGGAGGCAAGTCCGGAGGCCTTTCTTTATTGGATCCCGGCAACGGGGGGCCCGGTGATGATACTAGTAATGGCAGCGGCCAGGAAGGAGATGTTGTAGTTGGGTATTACAGTAGTAGTAGGTGACCCTGTCAGCCCTTTGAGGCGCACGTCCAAGTCTCATAACTTAGTCTGGATCCGATGCTTAATGGGACCACAGATCGGGGCACCTTTAGGCATACAGCATTATTAAACCGGAATCACATTTGAGCGCCTCGGTGCGGTTTCACAAGAAAAAGTGAGTAACTCACGAAGAGTCGGGTTCCAAAGATTGGGATGTGGCCTTACGTCGAGGACGATACACGGTATGCCCTAGTAAAAGGCGAAGGCATAACTTTCTTGTGTCAACCTCAGCCACAATACTTGTTGTGATATTCGAGAAGCAAGAACTTAATTTTTGTATTTCTTTGAGTCGCGGGTATGGGCGGCTGGCGAATGGGACTCAAACACTTCAACGTGACGCCTCGGCAAGCAGACGGCTATCTTGAGCACTAACAACCACGATGATCAAAGTTTTTTTTTCATGCAAAGTGTGGGCAAAGATGGGTCGCACACCGACACACAATTGGGTGCTTTACACCTATGGACTAGATCCCAAAGGTAGATCAACTTCCCCATGTCTTGCCTCTGTCGAATCGCTCCCGGTGGCCGCATGGTCACGATTTCGCCTCGCACAGGTGAACCCCTCATCCCCAATAGAAATACACTTTGTGCTTCCTGTGTCGCGCTCACAGCACATATCGCCTGCTCTCCAACATGCCTTCCTATCATGGTATTAGAGTACCACGAAACAGACGCGCCGTGCACTAGATCCCTTTTCTTTGCACACCCTTATGGAACCCGCTAACAAGTCAAGGAGCGACTCGCAAAGAGCTATCGTTGAACCGTGAGTGACTATGCATCGTTGGACGACTTTCACACTGGTATCGACGTCCTCGGCCGTGGCCGAAATCTTCCAGACCCGTAGCGCAAAAGCCTGCCTCCAGCTCCGCCTCTTTTCACCTGTTCTCAAGCTTATAGTATCCATTTTCTGATCGGTGTCTGTGCTCATACATAGCTGCGCTTACATGTCTGCGTGGGATAAAAACAAAAGTACCCGCCGGTGGCACTGACGTCCCCTTCAGCGATCACTTGACTTGAGTGGGGTAGAGATACTGTAGAGAATTTTTGCACATGCACTATGCCACTATTTTCACATGACACACGGGTAGGCCACTGAACGTGCGTGAACCCGCGTCTATCCTGCACACCCCACTTCGTGGAAGTCACTTGCAACCGGCTAAATCCGCATTATAGGTTCGTGCTACTGTTTACACGCCGACGAGTTCCTCTTCGGATCTGGTACTACTGCTGCTGAGCAGCTGCTCTCAGGGGGATGTCCCGTCCTCGTTAGCCAGATGTCAACCGAAATAGCCAAAGACAGTTTCCATGGATCACACCTCCTGACTCTCCAGCAAGACTGCACGCTATATGGGCCTGTTTGACTCTGATAATACTAAAGTACGCGGAACTGTACTGTGCATGAAACGATGGTACGGGTATGACAGGAATTCGGAAGGACTGCACGTATTCTACACACGATTTCAGTACATAGTTCCGGTGAATCGCTGAAGTAGGGGTCAATATACGGTAAACAAGCTGGGCGATCGTCACTCACACACATCGACCATTCGAACATATATATTATACCGTCCCGTTCGTTCATTCCGCAGCGTGTTGGGAGAACAAATGTACAATTTCCTCTTGCATTGGGCCATAGGCAAGCTTGGATGGGGTCCTTCCGCTGACGTCGCACATATCCGCATCCGCACCGTGATCCAGTAATAACCGCACAACCTCTGGGTTGCCCCCCCCCCCACTGGAAACCATGTGCCGCATAGTGTAACGGCGTCGATCCCTCTACATCTTTGGCATTGACTTCCACATTACGCTCGAGTATTAACCGAGCAAACTCAGGGTCACCGAGAAGCGCTGCGTAATGCAGTGAGGTTACTCCCTTGTCGTTAGAGATGTGCACGTCTGCATTATGGCCTAGCAATAACCGCGCAACACCACGGCGTCCTTCCATCGATGAGCAGAGAAATGGGGTGAATCCTTCGTTATCCCGTGCATTGACCTCCGCGTTGCGCTCGAGGAGTAACCGAGCAACCTCGAGGTGACCGTAGGCCGCTGCGAAATGCAGTGGGGAACTTCCGTTATTATTGCGGACGTGCTCGTTCGCATGGTGGTCCAGCAATAACTGCAAAACATCAAGGTGTCCACGGTCTGACGCTCTGAGAAATGGGGTCAATCCGTCATCATCTCGGGCATTGACCTTCGCATTGCGCTCGAGTAGTAATCGAACGACCTCGAGGTCACCGGTCGCTGCTGCGCAATGCAGTGGACTGTATCCCTTGTTGTTGCGGATATGCTCATCTGCATTGTGGTCCGGCAATAATTGCAAAATATCAGGGTTTCTACTCGCCGACGCACAGAAAAAAGGGGTATATCCGTCATCGTCCTGGGCGTTGACCTCCGCATTGTGCTCGAGTAGTAACCGAGCGACTTCGAGGTGGCCGTAATACGTTGTGTAATGCAGTGGGGTCATTCCTTTGTCGACACGGACATGGATCTCTGGCATTGGACCAAATAAAGTGTCACCAGCAACGACATTCTCTGCACGGCGCTCGAGTGGTGACCACTTCAGTGATCGAGCAGCTTCAAAGTGACCATCACACACCGCGCAAAGATAGTCTGTGGTCTTTCCCTTGTCGCGAACATGCTCATCCACAATGTGGCCCAGGAATGACTGCGTATAATCACAGGTCATACCCCACGGTGGATTGAGAAATGTGGTAGCTCCTTCGGTATTACGGACATTGACCTCCGCATCGTACTTGAGTAGTATCCGAGAAATATCGAGATGGCCGTAGATCGCAGCCAAATGTAGTGGAGTGTTTCCGTAGGTATCATGGAAACGCGCGTCCGCATTGTGGTCCAGTAATAACTGCACAATATCACGGTTTCCTGTCGCCGAAGCATGGAGAAGCGAGTCGGCGAGATCCTTCTGGGAATTAACCTCTCCGTTGTGCTTGAGTAGCATCTGAGCAACCTCGAGGTTACCTTTGGTTGCTGCTGAACGCAGTGGAGTGTTTCCGTAATAGTCACGGATATGCACATCCGCATCATGGTCGAGCAGTAACCGCACAACATCACGGTGTCCGTTCTGCAATGCACTGAGAAGTGGGGTAACTCCGTGGTCATCCTGGGAATTGACCTCTGCATTGTGCTCGAGTAGTAACCGAGCGAGCTCAAGGTAACCGTTCTTTGCTGCGCCATGCAGTGGAGTGGAGCCGTCGTTCTGGGAGTTCACGTCAGCACCAACGTTCAGCAGCCACTTTGCGACCTCAATTTTAAAATATCCCGGCGCCGTGTACGAAGCCATGTGTAGTGGAGTCCAATTGTCTGCAGAGCGTGAATTTATGTCGGCACCATGCGCGAATAGCAACTGAGCAACCTTGATGTGCCCCTCAACCACCGACACATGCAACGGAGTACCGTATATGCCACCTAAATGGTTTATTTGTTGTGGGTGCTTCATTATCAGGCGTTCCGCAAGACAAATGAACCCTTTCTGTGCGGCGAAGTACAAGGGAGCTGCTGGAGATGGCACATCTCTCCGTGGTCCTCCAGACAGAGATTTCACCAGGAGATAGGGTAGGGACAGTATTCGGACCCATGCTGAAAAATGGGGCTTGTCCATGTCAAAGAAATAATCCATTGCGTCCTTGATCTGTAATTCCACATTTCCGATCGCCGCATGCTGATACCAATACTCTGCAGCATATCGAAAAAGAGGAATCTCCTCGGCACTGTCTTCGTCGGTGCGGTCATCCAGGCGAAGTAACACGCCGAGACAAGCCTGGGCAAGAATCACGTGGGAATGCTCGATGGGGATATGAAACCGGGACACCTCTTCCATGCAACTCGAGAGGCGACCCGATATCAGGAATTCTTTTACGGAGAAATGAGAGAACTGAACAACACGGGAACCTTTGTCGACGATCACGGAAACCAAACTGGAACAAGCTGACAGCACCGCTTCTTCTTGATCTTCCCACTGCCAATCCGCGATCAACTTTGGGATCCCTCCCGTGCTCAAGTCGAACGTGAGCACTTCCGCGAGCTCCTCGACCCGGAGGGGACGACTGGCCACCGCAGTACATTGCAAAAGTCGATAAGCGTGCTCCCGGTTCGCATTATTGATCTCCTTCAGGATGCGCTTGTATGTCTCGTCCAGTGATTTCGGTAATTCGTCGAGGATACGGCGCAGATTGGTCGGGAAACAGTGTCGCAGAACCTCCAATTGACAAAACACCCATCGGAACCTGTTTCAAAACATAAGATGACTGTGTGATCGTGATAAATTAGAGATGTACTTACATCCCATCTGCCTTCTCCGTGAGATTCTCAATCACCGCATCCTTATCGTCTTCCCGCCATCTCTTCATCCTTCGATCCGAGTGAACGACAAAAGTAACGTAGTCGTTGATGTCCTGCTTTTTTCCACCTTCGTCGTGGAGGGATACTTGTTGAGTTGCCAAAGGCTCCAGCGTGGTGCGAATGTCGAATTCCGGACGACTCGTGATACATAGACACAGATGTGGATGGCGAAGATCGACAAGTTCTTTCATCAGCTCGAGGACGTTCTCACGTGACGATGGAATGCCCGAATCGTTGGGAGATTCGTCGAGAGCATCAATGATCAGATAGATCGGCACTTGTCCCATTATCGTAAGCACATCCTTGAGGCACTGAGCAAGCGAGTCGACAGTTGGTTGTTCCGATCCTCGTTTGTGTGTGGAGTACAAGGAGCAAAGAGTGTCGCAGAAGATATTTGATTGATCGGAGAGTTGGACAAGAAGGGACGATAATAAAGAGCGCGAGTCCTGTTTTGTTGTGTCCTTGAAATCGAAATAAAAATAGGCCAAGAAAGCTGACCCGACATCGGACATGAATTTGATATCCCGGATGATCGCGGAGCTTGTTGATATTATGAGTTCGAGTAGGACACAACTCGGCAGGGGGTTACGTACCTGAGAATACTCTTCCCGGAGCCAGCTATCGATACAAGAGTCGTCATTAGTGACGATCAAGACACAAACGGTGATGAGATATGTACGTTTTCCGTGAATCCACAACAATGAGCCAGATGCTTTCCAATCTGCGAAGGAGTTTCCTTCGGCGCACCAGGTTGCGGTACCCTCGTGATGAGCACCGGATGCAGTGTTGTAATTGACAGATGGATCGGGAGGTGAGATCCATTTTCGAAGGTCCTTGCGAAACTCGTTGCCTGTAAGGGAGGTCAAGTTTTCATGATCTCCGGCGATGAGATCAAAAGATGACGAACGGTTTATGTCGGTGACTTGATGGGTGACTTGTTGAATCGCTACTCCCAAGGCTACTCCGGTCTCCTTTACGCCTAAGCGAAGGTCCTTCACATTGTCGTCGATGTTGCGGGTGATCGCCAGGGCCTCTGCTGCGGCCATCCGAGCCTCCTCTTGTGTCAATGCGTCCAGTCGCTGAAGCGCGTCCTCCACTTCCTTCCTTCCAATCAGCCTCTTGAGATATTTCTCTGCATGGCGGTTGATTTTTGGGTGGTATCAACCAGGAAGGACATACTGGTTCGTCCCTGCCCGATCTCCTTCGTCACGATCCCAGGGATCGAGAGGACCTCAACCATGATCTTTACGATAATGTCTGTCATAGCTGCCGTCGGCCGGACCTCGATGTATTTTTCGAGTCGCTTAAAGAAGTATTCTAAGCGGCCAAACAGGTCTACGACAGCATTTTGGCTAGCGCGGATATCCTTGACCGCCTAAAAGGGTTTAACCGAGACACGTCGGGTCAAGAATGATGCTCACCTGGAGGAGGACACCAATCCCAGCAAAGATCGCGTTCGATGGTGGGAATATCTGTCGTCATAAAAATCAGAGGGTAGATCTCGTGTGACTTAAGGTCTCGGAATTACCAGTTCAGCACCGTTACCGAGGGCTACAGAGAATGCGTACAGGACATTGACAGTGGGATCGAGCCACTTTGACCACCTTTCGTCGGCAGTCTGAGATCGATCAAAGGTCTGGACTTGGGTTCGAAGCACGGCGAGAATTGCACTGGGAGAGTCGCAGGACTGCAGCTGGGCGGCTAGAGGATGGGAGATGATGTCTCGCTTTGTCTGCTTTTTGTATGCTTCCAAGGCAGCTGTAAAGATTGCCTCGAAGTTTGTGGAAGAGGTAGAAGTAGACGGAACTTGGGACATAGCGCTAGTTGTAGGAACCCTGTTGGATGCTGAAGGGATGTCGCAAGGGTACTGCGACCGGGACGCGTCGTGTACGACAGATACAGTAGACGCTCACACACTTAAAGCCTGAGCGCAAGATGCAATAGACTTCGATTTGTAAGAAAGACGTAACACCAATACCTAGATTCGTACGATAATTGAACTGCCTCTATGGAGAACCTGTCTTAGCACTCGGTACTGTCTCCGCCCTCTCCAGTTGCATCGCCTACCCGTTCGTGGGAGGAGGATCACACAGCCGGTCGCTTGCCGATGGTGGGGTCCAACACGTGTTCGGAGAATGCATTCGAACGGCAGGATGTAGTGGCCCATCCTTAACGACGTCCGATCGTCTCGCTTGTCATCGTGAGGGATGATCGATGAACGTTGATGAACGGTGAGTTTCAGCCTTCTAGCTTGAGAGTGACTCTGAGTGAGTAAACAAGGATGTAATATCGACATCGACATCGACATCGCCAACCCGAACTACCCATAGTCTCCCACGTCTTGGCGCCACGAAGGACACCCATTCAGTGGCGGACGACCCTCATCGATATCCGGCGCCAGATCGTCTGTCGTGCTCCAACCCACCGCACCGCCACCAGTTCCTCTGGCCGCCCCATGGCTGCTCTAGTTCCCGTGTCGTTGACTATTGCTAGCTGAGAACCACGCACGGCGAGCGGCGAGCGCGGACATCGAGCGTGGATCGCTTGCCCCAAGAAGAGCAACGCCGTGTGCGGTGAGAGCGCCGCGTGTAGCACTGTCAGGTAGGCATTCAGCTTCGTCACGGCTATGAACAGGGTGTTGCTATTACAGTCTAGGGGCGGCGGTATCTTTCGTCTCCGTCTTTGCAGCGCCGGTCAGGTTTTGGTCTTCTGCGTTTCCCGCGCCTGCGAGGCAGTCCGCACCTGACTCTGATGCGATCCCTGTGAAAGTCAATCAACCAGCTGGAGATTTGAGAGAATTTACGCACGGCCAACGTCATCAACCAAACCCGTCAGCCGCCCGAACTCGTCGGCGTCTAGTGTCGCAAGCAGCCTGCCGAAAACCCGTCACTCGCACAGGGGGGCGCAGTCGCCGAAGTGCCCTGACAGGCGTTGGTGTTACCGTGGTCGACGATCGCCGTGCGCTGTTCGGCTTGCCGGTCCACGGGTGCGACCGCGCGATGTGGGCCAGGATCGGTCCATCATCTGTCCGCAACACCCGATACTCGGCCCGAGGCCTCAGTCGCAGCGGGCGGATAAGTGAGGAAGGACGCATCGTCCTTAATCTTGACTTTGAGTTCATCTAAGCATGCACATGGACCTTTCTTCGGATCGTGCCCACCGGGCCCGCGGTCCTGTCTATCCACCCTTCTGGTTTTGAGGAACGTCTGCAATGGACGGAGGAATGAGGTAGTCATTCATTTGCCGAATAGCTAAGAGGTACTGCGCGGGGTCCTTGTTCTGCGTGCGGTCCGCTGCGGTGCAAGCAAGCGATCGGAGAGATGAACAAAGAAATGACACGAACAAGGAATTCACTCCTATATGCGTCCCTTTTCCACCTTGCGACTTACCGGGGTCTGGAAAAATGTGTCGAGGACGGACTGCAAGCGTGTTGCGTTACCCGGTACGCGGGTAGCGCACCTTTGGGAAAACGTGCGTGAGATGAACAGGACGCCGCTGTACAGGTCAACAGAGGGAAGGAGGTCTGGGGGCTTGGACGGGGTAGGTGGTGGCGGGTCTGGTGGAAGCGGGATATGTATTATTGGGGTTCTCCGTGGCTGAGGTGGGAAGGGACGAGAAGGACGACATGTTTTTGTACATTTTGGGTGTTCTGTGAACCGTTGAGTATAAATGATAGGATCGCGGGTGAGGGAGACTGACCTACGCTCTGATCCAGCTAGGTTGGGAATTGGGTATGATGTGAAGGACAACTTCCACAGAATTCCAGGATAAAATTCGCGGGAGAATCACCTGTATGACTTGGTGCAACGAGAGTTGAACGTTGAACAAAGGGACTTTGCCGCTATCGGATCTTCGGATGGAACCCACAGCGATATGACCTTGCTGGTGTCGAAAAAGTGCAGCCGGGGCCCCGGAAGGAGTTGCCCGTTTTGGCTGCCCGGAGTGCGTGTGGGAGCGCAGTGCCAATGCCGTGCTATAAGCCGAGCAGGAAGCCTCCGCTCACACTCACCCCAATTGCAACCAGTCCACCAGGGGTCGCGCCACGCCGTGCTACGCTAGGCCAACTCCCCTTAGGCTCCCTAAATGGCCTCGGAAGGCGCAGCGGTCGGGGTAGCGGTAGCCCCCTGACGAGAACTTTCGCAGGTTCGAAACCGCTACTGACCGCCTGGCCTTGCCCACCTCTGGGCATACTGTACTGACCCTTATCCTCGGAGACGGGTGGCAGACGGATGTACCATGTCGGCTCTGACAGCCCGAGCGCCCCTCTGCACAAAGTCATTGCCCTTTGCCCTAGCAGGCAGAGGCCGCGCATTATCGTAGGGTAAAGGCAGGTGCCGCCCATCGGCTCACGCCATCAATAGAGCCAACACTTGGCTAAAACCCCTCCCACCAGATCCCTTTTCTTATCCTACGGCTTCCCCTAACAAGCCCAAGTAAGATCCGCAAAGTATTGTCCAACCGTGACCATGACATCATTGCGCGACTCCCACACCGATACCGACCTCCGTTATAGGTGGTGGGTATATTCAGTTCCGTCCCGCGTGTAAACCCTGACTATAGTCGGCAATGGCCACCAAAGGCTGGGAAAGCCGGAAAGTCTAAAGTTGCCCATGCCCCTTCAGCCAAGGCCAAGTCCTCCAGACCCGGGGCCCGAAACCCGACGCCTGCCTCTATTCACACATTCTTGTGCGCTCCGTCCCTTCTGCCGATCGTTGTTTGTGCAGTCGTGGTTCCAGGTTCCCTTATATCAACAGATGTTCGAAATGGCGCACTCAGAACAACACTCACATCGGCGTCGGCGATCCTTGAATACCTCACGGCGGAAGTCTTGGATCTAGCAGGTGCGTGGCGTGCTCTCCCTCTTGCACTTACGCCTCTCCTAATAAAGGTAATGCGTCGAAATGTCACGCATATCATAGCCTAGTACCACAGAACCTACAGAAGAGCTTGACAAGCTCGTACGACGATCGCTGGTGGTGGCATCCTGCGTTTCATTCATAAGACCCCGACTGCTGGCAGGGTAGGCAGAGATGGCACCAGCGTAATGTGCGCAACGGCGATTTTATGTCAGAGGTGGGTTAACGCCTGGGACATTAAGCTTTAAGGTTGGCTTACTTTTCATTGCGGCGCGGACACCTTGACGATACCATTGTACAGTATCTCCATTTTCGTGTTTTATTGTCTCGATCCTGATCTCATACACTTGTCACACTTACATTTCTACGCGGAATCGGTTACAGCGAAGCGCATAATCCCAGTCGCCGGCGACGCTGACGTCCCCTTCCTTTTGAGCCATGGTCAACTTGATACCACAGACGAGTTCCTCTTCGCATACTTTTATGGGGAGGACCCGTGTTGGTGGAATGGTGTTAGATGACTGATAGACATGGATCGAAATGCCTAAAGACAATTTCCGCGAATACGAATCTCCCACTTTCCTGCAAGGCTCATCGCTGTGTCTCGCGATGACGTTTTCAAAAGCGTTCTCGAAGTATGAGTACTGTATTATACATAAAACGAAGGCATGGGGACAGTTACACGTCGTATGACAGGAATTCGGAAGCATTGCACGTATTGTATACACGATTTCACTACGTGAATAACAATGGGTTCCGGTGAATCGCCAAAGGAAGGGTCAATGTACAGTAACCAAGCGGAGCAATTGTTACTCACACTTCCGACAAGTCAAATATATATATACCGTATCCCGTCTTGTTCGTTCATTCCGCTGCGTTGGAGAGCATTTGTATAATTTCGTGTTGTCTTGGGCCACGGGCAACCTCTGACGGAGTCATTCCACTGAGGTTGCGCACATCCGCATCCGCACCGTGGTCCAGCAATAACCGCACAATCTCTGGGTATCCGTCGCTCCAACCCTGCGCTGCTCGATGTAATGGGGTCGATCCCTCGTCATTCCGGGCATTGACATCCACATTGCGCTCGAGGAGTAACCGAGCAGACCAGAAGTCACCGATGGCCACTACGTGATGCAGTGGGGTGCTTCCGTAGTAGTCACGGACAGACGCATCCGCATTGCGGTCCAGCAATAATCGCACGACATCATTGTGTCCATTTAGCAATGCATTGAGAAGTGGGGTAGCACCGTAATCACTTTGGGCATTGACCTCTGCAGTGCACTCGAGTAGGTAACGAGAAACATTGATGTGTCCGCGACGTGCAGCGCAATGCAGTGGAGTACTGCCGTCCATGTCCCGAGAGTTCACGTCCGCGCCAACGTTCAGCAACCACTTTACGGCCTCAAGACGTCCCATTTGCGAGGCCACATGTAATGGAGTCCAATCGTCTGCAGAGCGTGAATTTATGTCTGCGCCATGCGCGAACAATAAATTGGCAACCTCGATATGCCCCTTAAGCACTGACGCATGCAACGGAGTACCACAATCGCCACCGATATGATTTACTTGCTGTGGATGCTTCAATATCAGGCGTTCCACTAGACCACGGAATCCCTTCTGTGCAGCGAAGAATAAAGGAGCTGCTGGAAGTGGCACGGGTCTCCGCCGATGAATGCTAGAATCCATTATGAGTTCGGATGGCTGTCGTATTTTGGCCCATGCTAAAAAATATGGCTTATCCATATCAAAGAAATGATCCATTGCGTCCTTAATCTGCAGTTCCACATTTCCGGTCTCCGCATGCCGATCCCAATATTCGGCAGCATATTGAACAAGAGGAATCTTCTCTGCACTATTTTTGTCGGTACCGTGGTCCAGGCGAAGTAACACGCCAAGACAAGCCTGGGCAATAATCACGTGGCAAGGTTCGATGGGGATGTAGAACAACCTGGACACCTCTTCCGTGCAACTCGCGAGTCGATCCGATATCAGGAATTCTTTTACGGAGAAATGAGAGAACTGAACAACACGGGAGCCATTGACGACGATCACGGAAACCAAACTGGAACAGGCTGACAGCACCGCTTCTTCTTGGTCTTCCCATCGCCAATCCGCGATCAACTTTGGGATCCCGCCCGTGCTCAAGTCAAATGCGAGCACTTCCGCAAGTTCCTCGACCCGGAGTGGACGACAGGCCACCGCGAGACATTGCAAGAGTCGGTACGCATGCTCCCGGTTAGCATTATTGATCTCTTTTAGGATGCGCTTGTATGTCTCGTCGAGCGATTTGGGCAATTCGTCGAGGATACGACGGAGACTGGTCGGGAAACAGTGCCGCAGAACCTCCAATTGACAAAACACCCATCGAAACCTGCTTGAAAACATTAGATAACTACGCGGTCATGATGAACAAGAGATGTACTTACATCCCATCTGCCTTCTCCGTGAGATTCTCAATCACCGCATCCTTGTCATCGTCTCGCCATTTCTTCATCCTTCGATCTGAGTGAACAACAAAAGTAACATAATCGTTAATGTCTTTCTTTTGTCCACCTTCATCGTGAAGGGATACTTGTTGAGTCGCTAAAGGCTCGAGCGTAGTGCGAATGTCGTACTCTGGACGACTCGTGATACACAGACGTAGATTTGGATGGTGAAGATTGACTAGTTTTTTCACTAGCTCTAGGACAGTCTCACGCGACGATGGAATGCCTGAATCGTTGGGGGACTCGTCGAGAGCATCCATGATCAGATAGATCGGCACTTGACCCATCATCGTGAGTATATCCTTGAGGCACTGCGCGAGCGAGTCGACAGTTGGTTGTTCCAATCCTCGCTTGTGTGTGGAGTACAAGGAGGAAAGAGTGTCGCAGAAGATATCTGATTGATCGGCGAGTTGGACAAGAAGGGACGATAACAAAGCGCGCGAGTCCTGTTTTGTTGTGTCCTTGAAATCGAAGTAAAAAAAGGCCAAGAAAGCCAAGCCGGCATCGGACATGGATTTGATATCCCGGATGATCACGGAGCTTGTTGATGATATAAGTTCGATTGGGACGCAGCTCAGCGGGGGTAGCGCACCTGAGAATGCTCTTCCCCGAGCCAGCTATTAATCCAGGAGTCGTTAGTGGCAATTACGACTCAGAATGTGGGGGGATATGTACGTTTTCCGTGAATCCATAGCAAGGAGCCAGACGATTTCCAATCTGAGAGGGTGATACCTTCGGTGCACCACGCTGCGGTACCCTCGTGATGAGCACCGGATGCGGTATTGTAATTGACAGATGGATCGGGGGGAGCGATCCATTTTCGAAGGTCCTTGCGTAGCTCGTTCCCTGTAAGAGAGGTCAAGTTTTCATCATCTGCGGTGATATCAGAGGATGACGAACGGTTTAGGTTGGTGACTTGGTTGCCTACTTGTTGAATCGCTTCTCCGGTCTCCTTTACGCCTAAGCGAGTAAAGGCTGAGGTCAGATTCGGGGCCAGCTAATGAAGGTACAACTAACTCACATTGAATGACTGAACTGACTTTATGGTCGACGCCCTGTACCTTGCTGTCGACGGTCCGGACCTTGTCGTCGATGCCGTCTACTTTGATATCAATAGCCCGCACCCTCTCATCGACGCCTTCCACTTTCTCATGCATGTCCTTAACCTTGTCATCAATGCCGCGGGTGATCGTCAGGGCTTCTGCTGCTGCCATCCGAGCCTCCTCTTGCGTCAATGCGTCTAACCGCTGAAGCGCGTCCTCCACATCCTTCCTTCCAACCAGCTTCTTCAGATACGCTTCTACATGACGGTCAATTTCGGGGAATTGATCAAAAGGGAAGGACATACTGGTTCGTCCCTGCCCGACCTCCTTCGTCACGATCCCAAGGATCGAGAGTACCTCGACCATGATCTTTACGATAATGTCCGTCATAGCTGCCGTCGGCCGGACCTCGATGTATTTTTCGAGCCGCCTAAAGAAGTATTCCAAGCGACCAAAAAGATCTACCAGAGCAGCTTGGCTACTGCGGACATCCTTGACGGCCTGAAGGATAGATGTATCACCAAGACACGTCGGATCAAGGAAGATGCTCACCTGGAGGAGGACACCAATCCCAGCAAAGACTACATTAGAAGGTGGGAATATCTGTAGTCACACACATCAGAGGGTAGATCTTGAACGGCTCAAGGTTTTGCGATTACCAGTCCAACACCGTTACCGAGCGTTGCAGAGAATGCATATAAGGCATTGACAGTGGGATCTAGCCACTTTGTCCACCTTTCGTTGGCACTCCGAGATTGATCAGACGTCTCGAATTGGTCTCGGAGCATGGTGAGAATCGCATGGGGAGAGTCGCAGGACTGCAGTCGGGTGGCTAAGTGATGTGAGATAAGATCACGCTTCGTCTGTTGTTTGTACGATTTCAAAGCAGCTGTAAAAATTGTCTCAAAGTTTGTGGAAGAGTTGGAAGTAGACGGAGCTTGAGACATAATGCTAGTTGAGGTAGCCTGGTTGGATGGACGCCGCAAGGGCACGCTGGTTCACAACAGACGGCGGGAATGCCTCATGCCATAAACGGCCTCGTGCCACGACAGATAGCCGCCCTGATATTCCCAGGCCCAAGAAGCCGGCAGCCAGCCACCATGAGACGCATACACACAATAACATTCAGCGCTATTCAGCCCCAGACTCGGATGCACTAGAATCGCAAGAAAGACGTGGTCGTTCATCGCCTCGGGCTTCGCGTCCGAGTCAGTGTCCTCAATTGGCGCGCCAGCTGCGGTCGGCCTCATAAAACGAGTATCCTTCTAAATGCCCCTCCTCATCTATGAGACTCACAGGTGTCGTTGTCGTCTGCCCCATCGGAATGACCGCCAAGACACCCTTTCGTGTGTATAACTACTCGACTGCTCGTCCAGCCGGCCGCCTCCCGATGATTGCTCAAACTCCAGGTCGATCACGCGTTTGGAGTACACATTCAAGTCTGGAGGCCGTAGCCCACCCTTAACGTGGGCCCGACCGCCGATCTTTCATTATGATAGAATGATGCAGGGGGTAGCTCCAACAGCACGTGCTAGTGTTTGCGCTCATACTGGTGGTCGAGAATGTCAATCCTCTGAGAGTCTGACCGATTTTCATCCGAATGGCAGGACGTTGACTCGATGCTCCCTTTTGTTTTTTTGAGATAAACATGACGGATCACACAGATGAGAATCAAGTTACAGGATGTGACCTCAGAGGCTCGGGAGCCCATGCTGCCCATGACCAACTAATTGTGATCAAAGATTTCGAGTAGGTTGCATGTTACACTTGGAAACTGGATCGAGGGGGTGAGTGCGAATGTGGGTGTGGGTCCGCGCATGATACCCACGTTGGTGGTGCCTTCCAGCTTGAGGGTACAGGGATATAATATCGGCGTCGTCATCGCCAATGTGGACTCTCAATAGTCTCCGCCCCATCCGCGCGCGGACGACCAGGAGAGGTCCGCGCTACTCACCTGCTTCCCACCGCAGAGCCTCGATGACGGCCTCGCAAAATCCATCACTCCCATTTTCGCCGAGGTCTGGGCGAATCACGGGAGGCTCGTACTCCGGATTGTCCAGGATCTGCGCGCTTGTGAGCATACGCATGAACACGACCATATATTTAGACACCGCGGAAGGCAACACGCTACACTCGTCAGTGAGGTGCTGTCGGAGCGGAACGAGAGAACTTTCTACGCACGGCTGCCATCTTGGAACCCTTCGAGCAGAGTATCTGGGTCCGCATCATGACGGCCAACTGCGTGTCTTCTGCATCGAATATACAATCTATGCACACAAAGGTGAGGGCTTATGTCGCCCATTCAGGGGTAATCAAGAAAGAGGACAAATAGTGCCGTGAAAGGACACATCGATACAGTATAAACAACCACATGTTGGAGAGAGCGGCCAATGTCGTTCGTACAAAATTGTAAAGTGGCACCTCTTATTATGCCTTCCGGAGCGTACACCTCCGGCCCTCCGCGCTCATCACATTAGTTCCCTTCCCGTCGTGTCATCTCACCTCCCAACGGCACCTCCCTGCCCACGTTCCTTTTCATTAGCCATGTCAACATCGACCCTGCTCCTTGAGTAGCAGGTCCGTGAAACGGCGCTGCGGTGGCAAGGTAGTGTTCTGCCACGGTCGCCTCGACGTGCTGGTGCTCTACAAGCCCTGACAACTGTGAGAATAGTCCGATGGAGCCCTTTCCGAAGCGCGCCGGCGGCGTCTTCTTGCCCTCCAGCAACACGGCGAGAGACGGTGCACGCGCTGCGACGCGCCTTTCATTTGGTTGGACTTCAGCAGCGTGGGGACGACGCTCGGCACCTCGAGCCGTTCACCGATCAGCAGCAGTACGACTATGGTGTACCGCACCCGGTTGTAGAGGACTGCGCTGCCAACGACGTCAAGCACATGCACACTGCTGATGAGGATTGGGCACACGACCTAGCGCCGGAAGGATGCCAGCTTGTTTTGCAGGGTCCAGCTTGCATAGATTGCGGAAATTGTGCTCGCCGACAAGCCACGCCGCGCTAGCGGACATCGCATCCACGTCGAGACCCCGCACGGAGAAAACGTACTTGCAGTGCAGCGCGCGGAGGACGAAAATGCGACCGATGCCCACACTTAGGGTATCAATGGCGGTAAGGCCGCATTGAGCGTGTGCAGGTACCAGATGTCCCGTTACGGAACCATAGTGCGAACGCGCCGTCGTCGTCGGGAGCACCGCCGTCCGGAGCGTCCCCATACACGCTAGACGCTTTGGCCTGTGCAGGGATTCACATGTCTAAGCTGCGTGTGTAGGGGCTCATCACATAGCCAGCCGATCCGTGGGCCGACAACGCTCCCAGTCGCGGCCCTGACGAGCCTCGGTAGGCGCAGCGTAGAGCATACCGCCGGCCCTCAACGGAGGAGAACGGCGTCGGCCCCACTTAGTATGCGGCCCGCCGTAGCCCGCGCCCGAGCCGGGGTAGCCGAACTTGAGCGCGATCTTGCAGGTGATCTTGCGCGTCGGGTATGCGGAGAAGTCGAATTCGCGCTTCGATTTGGAACCTTCCACTGGCAGTTACCCTTTTTCAGACCTCGATCAGGACAGCGACGACGACGACAATAATAGCAGCGGTGTTGATTGCTGGGACAAGGTGGAATTGGAGCTGGAGTTTGTGGAGTTTAGGTGACCCCGTTTGTTCTTGGAGACGCGCAATGGGCTCCTCGCGCATCAAAGTCCCATGGTCTGGGATCTGAAGCTTGTGATGCTAACGCAAGCTTGTCATGGCGCGCCAAATGGAATATTTAGGTATCTGTAAGCGTATCATAAATCTACATTATTGCAGCGCGAGGTTGCGCCACGGTAAACACGCCAATAAGTTCCTCTTCGGATCGTGCACGGTTCCCATGGATCACACTTGGCACTTAGAAAACACCGGTATTGACTCGGATAATAAAGCACGATTCAGAATTCTGTACTATACATGAAATGAGGACATGGGGACAGTTACATGTCATATCATCGACTCGTATGATAGGAGTTCGGCGGAAGGACTGCACTACTCGCGATTTGCATACTGGAAAAGGTTCCGGTGAATAACTGTAGTGAGAATCAATGTACAGAAAACAAGCAGGGACATACTGAGTAGTCACTTACTCGCGTCGACAAATCAAACATAGATAC
Organism: Lactarius akahatsu; assembly: GCA_021524915.1. Taxonomy (NCBI): domain Eukaryota; kingdom Fungi; phylum Basidiomycota; class Agaricomycetes; order Russulales; family Russulaceae; genus Lactarius; species Lactarius akahatsu. The sequence continues at coordinate 76,068 of JAKELL010000089.1, read as the reverse complement.
TACACCCCGTCTCGTTCGTTCATTCTGCAGCGTGCTGGGAGAGCAATTCTACGATTTTCTGTTGTTCTGGGCCACGGGCGACCTCGCATGGTGTCTTTCCGCTGGGGTTGCGCACATACACATCCGCACCGTGGTCCATCAAGAGCCACACAATATCCGCAGATCCTGCTTTCAACCCCTCTGACGCTTTGTGCAATGGGGCCGATCCCTCGTCGTTCAGGGAATTAGCCTCCGCACTACGCTCGAGTAGTATTCGGCAAACCTCGAAGTGACCACCATATGCTGCCCAATGCAGTGCGGTGTTTCCATCGTTGTCGCGGAGACATGCGTCTGCACCATGGTCCAGCAATAGCCGCACGACATCTGAGGATCCTCCCCACCAACCTGAGCGGAGACCCTCAGGCTGTGTTGCATGATGTAATGGAGTTGATCCCTCGTCGTCCTGGGCATTGGCCTCCACATTGCGCTCGAGGAGTATCCCAACAAGCTCGACGTGACCGAAGAACGCTGCGTGATGGAGTGGAGTGTTTCCCATGATGTCGCGGACATGCTCATCCGCATTGTAGTCCAGCAATAGCCGCACAAGATCACAGTTTCCACTCTCCGAGGCATCGAGAAATGGGGTACGTCCGTCGTCATCCCGAGCACTGACCTCTGCATCGCGCTCGAGTAGTAACCGAACAACCTCGAGGTCACCAGTGGCCGCTGCGTAATGCAGTGGAGTGTTTCCGCTGTTGTCGCGGAGATACACATCCGCACCATGGTCTAGCAATAACTGCACAACGTCTGGAGACCGGCGAGGACCCTCGAACTGTGTTGCATGATGTAATGGGGTCGATCCTTCGTCGTCTTGGGCATTTACCTCAGCATTGCGCTTGAGGAGTATCCGAACAACTTCGACGTAATCATAGAGCGCTGCATTATGGAGCGGAGTGTTTCCTGTGTTGTCACGGATATGCTCATCCGCATTGTGGTCCAGCAATAGCCGCACAAGATCACAGCTCCCATTCTTCGATGCATCGAGAAATGGGGAACATCCATCGTCATCCCTGGCATTGACCTCCACAATGCGCTCAAGCAGTAACCGAGCAACCCCGACGTGACCGTTGGCCGCTGCGTAATGCAGGGGAGTTGCTCCTTTGTTGTCGGAAATATTTGCATTCGCATTGTGGTCCAGCAACAGCCGCACAATATCTGAGTCATAACATGAGTTAGGGTTTTCAAGTTCACGAGCTGATGCTCTGAGAATTGGGGTGGCTCCATGGTCATCCCGGGCATTGACCTCCGCATTGAGTTCGATTAGTAACCGAACAACACCAACGTGACCATTGGCTGCTGCGTGATGAAGTGGGGTGTTTCCCTCGTTGTCGCGGACATGCGCATCCGCACCGTGGTCCAGAAATAACTGTAAAATATATGTGGAAGTAGCCCAATTTGCCGATGCGCAGAGGAATGGGGTCGATCCACTATCATCCCGGGTATTGACCTCTGCATTGCGCTCAAGTAGTAACTGAGAAACTTCGGGGCGACAGCTGGCCGCTGCGTGATGAAGTGGTGTCTTTCCCATGTTGTCCGAGTCATGGACATCCGCATCCGCGTCGTGTTCCAGCAGTAGCTGCACAAAGTCAAGCTGTCCGCGCTCTGATGCTCTGAGAAATGGGGTCAACCCGTTATGATCTCGGACATTGACCTCTGCATTGCGTCCGAGTAGTAACCGAGCTACCTCGAGGTGACCGTAGTCCGCTGCATAATGCAGTGGAAAACTTCCCTGGTTGTTGCAAACATGTTCATCTGCATTGTAGTCCAGCAATAATTGCACAACATCAAGGTTTCCATGCCGCGATGCTCTAAGAAATGGGGTCAATCCGTCATCATCTCGGGCGTTGACCTCCGCATTACGCTCGAGTAGTAACTGAGCAACCTCGACGCGACCGGCGGCCGCTGCGTAATGCAATGGGGTGCTTCTCTTGTTGTTCCGGACATGCTCGTCCGCGTTGTGGTCCAGTAATAACCGCAAAATATCAGGATTTTTACTTGCTGACGCGCAGAAAATTGGGGTATAGCCGTCATCATCCTGGGCATTAATCTCCGCATTGTGCTCAAGGAGTAACTGAGCAACTTCGAGGTGGCCGTAATACGCTGCGTAATACAGTGGAGTCATTCCCTTGTTGACACGGACATTTTCGTCTGCATTGCCGTATCCCCACGATATGGACACACTGTTGGGTTCATGGGCGTCCGCACGGCGCTCGAATAGTAACTGCTTGAGTGACCGAGCGGCTTCAAGGTGATCGTCACACACCGCGCAATCAAACGATGAGATATCTCGGTTATCGCAGACATGCTCATCCGCAGCGTGGTCGAGCAATAACCGCGAAACATCATTTAAGCGCCAGATTGGATTGAGAAATGTGGAAGCCACTTCGGCATCCCGGGCATTGACCCTCGCATTGCGCTCAAGTAGTATCCGAACAACCTCGAGGTGACCGTAGGTCGCCGCCAAATGCAGTGGAGTGTTCCCATAGTTGTCATGGACAGTCGCATCTGCATTGTGGTCTAGCAATAACCGCACAACATCACGGTTTCCAGTCACCGACGCATGGAGAAGTGAGTTGGCGAGGTCGTCCCGAGAATTGACTTCCGCATTGCGCTCGAGTAGTATCTGAACAACCTCGAGGTGACCTTTGCTCGCTGCCGAACGCAGTGGAGTATTTCCGTAGTAGTCACGGATACGCGCATCTGCATTGTGGTCCAGCAATGACCGCACAACATCATGATGTCCTTTTCGCGATGCAATAAGAAGTGGGGTAGCTCCACGGACATCCTGGGAATTCACCTCCGCGTTGCGCTCGAGCAGTAACCGAGTAACCTCGAGGTAAGGTCTGCTTGCTGCGAAATGCAGTGGAGTCATGCCGTACTTCTCCCGAGAGTTCATATCTGCACCGAGGTCCAGCAGCCACTTCCCGATCTCAAGATACCCCGCCTGCGAAGCCATGTGTAGTGGAGTGTAATTATCTGCAGAGCGCAATTTATGTCGGCGCCATATGCGAACAGCAACTGGGCAACGTCGATATGCCCCCCAATCGTCGACGCATGCAACGGAGTACCGGATGAGCCACCTAACTGATTTACTTGGTGTGGGTGTTTCATTATCAGGCGTTCTACTAGACCACGGAATCCCTTCCGTGCAGCGTAGTACAAGGGAGCCGCTGGAGGTGGGACGGCTCTCGGCTGTCCAGGCCCTGAACTGGAATGTATCATGAGATCAAGTCGGCCTTGTATTCGGACCCATGCTGAAAAATGTGGCTTGCTCATGTCAAAGAAATCATCCATTGCACCCTTTATCTGAAATTCCACAGTTCCGATCTCCGCATGCTGGTCCCAATACTGGGCAGCATATCGAAAAAGAGGGATATTCACGGCACTGTCTGTGTCGGTGCGGTCGTCCAGGCGAAGTAACACGCCGAGACAAGCCTGGGCAAGAATCACATGGCAAGGTTCGATGGGGATGTAAAACCTGGACACCTCTTCCATGCAACTCGCGAGCCGATCCGATATCAGGAATTCTTTTACGGAGAAATGTGAGAATTGAACAACACGGGAGCCATTGTCGACGATGACGGAAACCAAACTGGAACAGGCTGACAGCACCGCTTCCTCTTGGTCTTCCCATCGCCAATCTTCGACTAACTTTGGGATCCCTCCAGTGCTATAGTCAAACGCGAGCAGTTCCGCGAGCTCATCGACTCGGAGTGGACGACTGGCCACCGCAAGACATTGCAGAAGTCGATACGCGTGCTCCCGGTTCGCATTATTGATCTCCTTCAGGATGCGCTTGTATGTCTCGTCGAGCGATTTGGGCAATTCGTCGAGGATACAACGGAGATTGGTCGGGAAACAGTGCCGCAGAACCTCCAATTGACAAAAAACCCATCGAAACCTGTTTGAAGACATAAAATAACTGCGCGGCCATGATGAATCGAAGATGTGCTTACATCCCGTCTGCTTTCTCCGTGAGATTCTTAATGACCACATCTCTATCGTCTTCCCGCCATCTCTTCATCCTTCGATCCGAGCGGACGACAAAAGTAACGTAGTCGTTGATGTCTTGCTTTTGTCCCCTTTCGTCGTGAAGGGATACTTGTTGAGTTGCCAAAGACTCAAGTGTGGTACGAATGTCGAACTCCGGACGACTTGTGATACATAGATGTACGTGTGGATAGTGAAGATCGACAAGTTCTTTCACCAGCTCTAGAACGTTCTCACGCGACGATGGAATCCCTGAATCGTTGGGAGACTCGTCGAGGGCATCCATGATCAGATAGACCGGCACTTGTCCCGTCATCGTGAGCATATCCTCGAGGCACTGCGCGAGCGAGTCGACAGTCGGCTGTTCCGATCCTCGTTTGTATGCGGAGTACAAGGAAGAAAAAGCGTCGCAGAAGATGTCCGATTGGTCGGATAGTTGGACAAGAAGGGATGATAACAAAGCGCGCAAGTCCTGTTTTGTTGTGTCCTTGAAATCGAAGTAAAAATAGGCTAAGAAAGCCGAGCCGGTACTAGACATGGATTTGATATCCCGGACGATCACGGAGCTTGTCGGTCATATAGAAATTAGGACGCAACCATGGCGCAACTCGGTAGGGGGTAGCGCACCTAAGAATACTCTTCCCGGAGCCAGCTATCGATCCAAGAGTTGTTAGTGGAAATTGAGACTCAAATGATAACAAGATATGTACGCTTTCCGTGAATCCATAACAAGGAACCAGATGTTTTCCATTCTGCGAGGGTGGTCCCCTTGGTGCACCACGCCGCGGTACCCTCATGATGGGCACCGGAAGCGGTATTGTAATTGACAGATGGATCAGGGGGCGCGACCCATTTTCGAAGGTCCTTGCGCAACTCGTTCCCTATAAGGCAGGTCAACTTTTCGTGATCGACGGCGATGAGATCAGAAGAAGACAAACGATTTAAGTCGGTGACTTGGTTGGCTACTTGTTGTACCGCTACTCCGGTATCCTTTACGCCTAAGCGAGTACAAGGCTGAGGACGGATTCGGGCCAACGGGGGTATAACTCACCTTGGATGACGGAACCAACCTTGTGGTCTACGTTCTGTACCTTGTTGTCGATGGTCCGGACCTTGTTGTCGATATCGTCTACTTTCATATCAACAACTTGCACCCTCTCATCGACGCCTTCCACCTTTTCATTGACGCCTTCCACCTTTTCACCGACGTCCTTCACTTTGTCGTCGATGCCGCGGGAGATCGCCAGGGTTTCTGCTGCTGCCATCCGAGCCTCCTCCTGCGTCAACGCGTCTAGCCGCTGGAGCGCATCCTCCACTTCCTTCCTTCCAATCAGCTTCTTCAGATATTTCTCTGCATGAAGGTTCATTTTGGTTATGTATCAACTAGGGAGGACATACTGGTTCGTCCCTGCCCGATCTCCTTCGTCATGATCCCAAGGATCGAGAGTACTTCAACCATGATCTTCACGATGATGTCCGTCATGGCTGCCGTCGGGCGGACCTCGATATACTTTTCAAGCCGCTTAAAGAAGTATTCCAAGCGACCAAACAGGTCTACGACAGCATTTTGGCTAGCGCGGACATCCTTGACTGCCTAAAATGTAGAGGTTTAACCGAGACACACGTCGGGTCAAGAATGGTGCTCACCTGGAGGAGGACACCGATCCCAGCAAAGATCGCGTTCGACGGTGGGAATATCTGTCATGATAAAAATGAGTGGGTAGATCTCGAGCGACTCAGGGTCTCGGAATTACCAGTCCAACACCGTTACCGAGGGCCACAGAGAATGCGTACAAGACATTGACAGTGGGATCAAGCCACTTTGTCCACCTTTCGTCAGCAGTTTGAGATCGATCAAACGTCTGGACTTGGGTTCGAAGTACGGTGAGAATTGCACTGGGAGAGTCGCATGACTGCAGCTGGGCGGCTAGGGGATGGGAGGCGATGTCACGCTTTGTCTGCTTTTTGTATGCTTCCAAAGCAGCCATGAAGATTATCTCGAAGTTCGCGGAAGAGGTAGAAGTAGACGGAACATGGGACATAGCACTAGTTGAGGCCGTTGAGAGAGCCCGGTTGGACGCTTACTGTAAGGGACAACATAATGTCGCAAGGGCACCGAGACCGATATGACACAGATAGCCGCCCTGATATTCCCAGGGACTCGCAGCCACTACGATGATTTATTACGTAAATCGCCCTACCTTCCTTTTCCGGAGCTTGTTCTGGAGCGTACAGTACGCCACCCCGGCTCAATAGCTGCATGTAGTTACCTCCTGTCGTATCATCCCACCTCTCAACGGCACCTCCAACTGCCCACATTTATTTCCATTACCCACCTGCGTTAACACCGACCATGCCCCCCGTGTAGCAGGTCCATGCAACGGCGCCGCCGCGGCATGGAAGTGTCCTGCCGTGATCGCCTCGACGTGCTTGTGCTTCGCAAGCACCGCCAACTGCAAGTACGGCCCGATGGAGCCCCGTCTGAGTGCGCTGCGGCAGCTCCTTGCCCTTTGGCAGCACTGCGACGCGCTTGTCGTCTAGGTCCGTGTTCAGCATGACGCTCGGTACCTCAAGCCGCACGCTGATCAACAGCAGCACAGCCACGGTGTGCCGCACTTGGTTGTAGAGGGACGGGTTGTCGACGAGGCCTAGTATATGCACGTGCATGCTGCCGCCGATGATATGCGAGATGTCCGTGCGCACAACCCGCCGCCGGAAGGATGTCAGCTGCTTTGCAGGGCCCATCTTGCATAGATTGCGGAAGTCGTGCTCACCGACGAGCCACGCCGCACCGGCGCGCATCACATCCACGTCGAGGCCCCACATGGAGAAAGGTACTTACAGTGCAGCGAGCGGAGAACGATACGACCGATGCCCATGAACAGAGTATCGACAGCGGTAAGATTGCGTTGAGCTGTGCGGGTACCGGATGGCTTGTTCTGGCACTTTTCAGAGCTAATGCGTCGAGCGTCCCTGCTCACACTTTGGTCGGTGCAGGGGAACGCTTGTCCGAGCTACGCGTGTACATGCTTACCACTTGGCCCGCGGCGTCTGTGCCACGATCGGTGCGCCCACAGCACTCCTAGCCGCAGCCCACTGGCACCTTGGCGAGCGCAGCGAAGGGCACACCCTCGACGGTCGGGAGCGGCATCCGCCCCGCCTAGCACATGAGCCCACCGTAGCCCGCGCCAGAGCCAGGGTAGCTGAACTTGTGCGCAATCTTGTGCGCCAGGTATGCGGACAAGCCGAATTCACGCTTCGATTTGGGGCCTTCTAGTCACCATTCAGATAATAGCAGCGGTGCTGGTGGGGCAAGTTGGAGTTGGAGTTATTAAGTTAGTTTGTTTAGATACCCCGTTGATTCCCGGGGGATGAACTCCTCTCGCATCCAAGTCCCATGGTCTGGGATTCGGAGCTTATGACGCTAATGCAAACTTCTGGGGGGGCTGACGATGACTCATGGTGCGTCAAATGGAATATCTTGTCAACGCGCGGGGTTGTCTCTGAACACGCCGACGAGTTCCTCTGCGGATCTTGAAGACGGCACCCATAGATCACACTTGGCGCCCCCAGAAAGACTGGTCGCTGTGTTTTGTAATGGTATTCTAGACTCTGATAATAGAGCACGAGTTCTGTACTATACATAAATGATAACACCGGGACAGTTACACGTCGTATGGCACTGGCAGAGTTCGGCAGAAGGACCGCCGCACTACTCGCGATTTTGCTATGTAGAAAAGGTTCTTTATGGTGAATAACTGTATTACATAAGAATCAATGCACAGAAAATAAGCAGGGAAATAGTCACTTATCGACAGGTCGAACATAGATACTACACCCCGTCTCGTTCGTTCATCCTACAACGTGCTGGGAGAGAAATTCTACGATTTTCTGTTGTTCTGGGCCACGGGCAACCTCGCATGGTGTCTTTCCGCTGAGATTGCGCACATACACATCTGCAAGGGTGGACCCTGTCAAAGCTGTCAGGGACCGGTCGGCGACAGTCGGCAACCGGTCCCTGACAGCTTTGACAGGGTCCACTTTTGCAGATGCACATCTGCACCGTAGTCCAGCAAGAGCCGCACGACGTCTGAGTTTCCTTCCCGTCGACCCTCTGATGCTCGGTGTAACGGGGTCGAACCCTCGTTCGGGGAATTGACGTCTGCATTGCACTCGAGTAATATCCGAGTAACCTCGAGGTGACCATTGGTCGCTGCCAAATGCAGTGGAGTGTCTCCGTTGTTGTCGCGCACATGCACATCTGCATCGTAGCCGAGCAAAAACCGCACAATATCAAGGTTTCCGTTCCACGATGCAATGAGAAGTGCGGTAACTCCAAAGTCGTCCCGGGCATCGACCTCCGCATTGCGCTCAAGTAGCACCCGAGCAACCTCGAGGCGATCACTAGTATGCACCATGTAATGGAGTGGACTTTTCCCCTTGTTGTTGCGGACACGCACATCCGCATTGTGATCTAGCAATAGCTTCACAATATTAGCGTATCCACTCGATGATGCGCAGAAAAGTGGGGTATCTCCGTGATCATCAAGAACATCGACCTCCGCACCGTGCTCGAGGAGTACCCGAACAACTTCAAGGTGACCGCGATATGCCGCGTAATGGAGTGGAGTATTTCCGCTCTTGTAGCGGACATGCACATCCGCATTGTGGTCCAGCAATAACTGCACGACATCAGGGTATCCACCGGACGACGCACAAAGAAGTGGGGTATCTCCGTCGTTACTCTTAGAATTGACCTCCGCATGGCGTTCGAGTAGTGACTTGGCAACTTCGAGGTAACCGCGTAATGATGCGTAATGCAGTGGAGTGTTTCCGTTGTTGTCGCGGACGTGCACATCCGAATTGTGGTCCAGCAATAACCGCAAAAAAGGGAAAACAGAAGTGTTATAATTCGCCAAAGCGCAGACAAATGGGGTACATCCGTCTTCATCTCGGGCATTGACCTCCACATTGCTTTCGAGTAATAGTTGAGTAACATTGAGGTAACCGTTGACCGCCGCGCAATGTAGTGGAGTCTTTCCTTTGTTGTTGCGAACCTGCGCATCTGCATTGTGGTTCAACAATAATCGTACAACACCAGGGTATCCATATCCAGCCCACTGGCACGATGCGACGAGAAGTGGGGTATCTCCAGCGTCGTCCCGGGCATTGACCTCCGCATTGCACTCGAGTAATATCTTGGAAACGCCGACATGTCCGCCAGCAGCCGCCAAATGTAGTGGACTCCTACCGTCCAGAGCCCGAGCGTTCACCTCTGCACCGTGGTTGAGGAGCCACTTCCCAGCCTCAAGACGTCCCTCTCGGGAAGCGAGGTGCAGCGGAGTCAAGTTGTATGCGGAGCGTGAATTTATGTTGGCACCGTGCGCGAGCAGCACCTGAGAAACCGCGATATGCCCCTCAAGCATGGACGCATGCAATGGAGTACCATATCGACCACCCAAATTATTTACTGGTTGTGGATACTTTGTTATTAAGTGTTCCACTAGATCACGGAACCCTCTCTCCGCGGCAAAGTATAAGGGAGCTGCTGAAAGTAGAACAGGAGGGCTGGAATCCGTCAAAAGATCGTGCCGTCGTTGTATTCGGACCCATGCTGAAAAATGTGGCTTGGACACGTCAAAGAAATATTCTATTGCGTCCTTTATCTGTAATTCCACATTCTCGACCTTGGCGTGCGCATCCCAATATGCTGAAGCATATTGAACGAGAGGGATCTTCTTGATACTGTCTTTGTCGATGTGATCATCCAGGTTGAGTAAGACGCCGAGACAAGCCTGGGCAAGAATCACGTGCGAAGGTTCAATGGCAATATGAAACCGGGACACCTCTTCTACGCAAGTCGAGAGGCGATCCGATATAAGGAATTCCTTCACGGAGAAATGCGAGAACTGAACAACCCTGGAGCCATTGTCGACGATGACGGAAACCAAACTAGAACAGGCTGACAGTACCGCTTCCTCACGGTCTTCCCAGTGCCAATCAGCGATCAATTTTGGGATCCCCCCTGTGCTGTAGTCAAACACAAGCACTTCCGCGAGCTCCTCGACCCGGAGTGGGCGACTGGCTACCGCAAGGCATTGCAGGAGTCGATACGCATGCTCCCGGTTCGCATTATTGATCTCCTTCAGAATACGCTTGTATGTCTCGTCCAGTGATTTGGGTAATTCCTCAAGGATGCGACGAAGATTGGTCGGGAAACAGTGCCGCAGAACCTCCAATTGACAGAAAGCCCATCTAAACCTGTTTCAAACATAAGACAATGGTATGACCATGATCAGTCGAAGATCCCCTTACATTCCATCTGCTTTCTTTGTTAGTTCCTCAATGACCATATTCTTATCTTCGTCTCGCCATCTCTTCATCTTTTTATCCGAGCGAACGACAGAAGTGACGTAGTGATTGATGTCCTGCCTCTGTCCACTTTCGTTATGGAGGGATACTTGCTGAGTTGCCAAAGACTCGAGCACGTTACGAATGTCGAACTCCGGACGACTCGTCACACATAGACGTAGATTTGGGTGGTGGAGCTCGACAAGTTCTTTCACCAACTCGAGGACCTTCTCACGTGACGACGGAATGCCCCAATCATTGGGGGACTCGTCGAGAGCATCCATGATCAGATAGATTGGCACTTGTCCCATCATCGCGAGCATACCCTTGAGGCACTCCGCAAGCGAGTCGACAGTTGGCTGCTCCGATCCTCGTTTGTGTGCAGAGTACAAGGAGAAAAGAGCGTCGCAGAATACATCTGATTGATCAGAAAGTTGGACAAGGAGGGATGATAACAAAGCACGTGAGTCCTGTTTTGTTGTGTCCTTGAAATCGAAGTAAAAAAAGGCCAAGAGAGCTGATCCGGCATTAGACACGGATTTGATATCCCGGATGATCACGGAGCTTGTTGACCAAATAAGTTCGAGTAGGACGCAACCGGCGGGGGATAACTCACCTAAGAATACTCTTCCCAGAGCCAGCTATCAATCCAGAGTCGTCAGTGGTAATTAAGACACGGGCGGTGATGGGATATGTACGTTTTCCGTGAATCCATAGCAAGGAGCCAGATGTTTTCCAATCTGCGAGGGTGGTCCCTTTGGTGCACCACGCTGCGGTACCCTCGTGATGAGCACCAGATGCGGTGTTGTAATTGACAGATGGATCGGGGGGTGCGACCCACTTTCGAAGGTCCTTGCGTAACTCGTTCCCTATAAAAGAAGTCAAGTTTTCATGATCTGTCATGAAATAAATCGACGAACGATTTAGGTCGGTGACTTGATTGACGACTTGTTGAATCGCTACTCCAGTCTCCTTGACACCTAAGCGAGCATCGGGCTGAGGACAGATTCGGGGCCGGTCAATGGAAGTATAACTGACCTTGAATGACTGAACCAATTTTATGGTCGACGCGCTGTACCTTGTTGTCGACGGTCCGGACCTTGTCGTCGATGCTATCTACTTTGATACCAACAACTTGCACCCTTTCTTCAACACCTTCAACCTTATCGTCCAGGTCCTTGACCTTGTCATCGATGCCGCGGGTGATCGCCAGGGTTTCTGCTGCGGCCATCCGAGCCTCCTCCTGCGTCAAAGCGTCCAGCCGCTGAAGCGCGTCCTCCACATCCGTCCTTCCAATTAGCTTCTTCAGATATTTCTCTGCATAATGTAAGCATGAAGGTTGATATTTGGGTAAGTGTCAACCGGGAAGGACGTACTCGTTCGCCCCTGCCCGATTTCCTTCGTCACGATCCCAAGGATCGAGAGTACTTCAACCATGATCTTTACGATAATGTCCGTCATAGCTGCCGTCGGCCGGACCTCGATATATTTTTCGAGCCGCTTAAAGAAGTATTCCATTCGGCCAAACAGGTCCACAACTGCATTTTCGCTAGCGCGGACATCCTTGACGGCCTAGTAGAAGATAGAGGTTTCACCGAGTCACCCGTCGGGTCAGGAATGGTGCTCACCTGGAGGAGGACGCCAATCCCAGAAAATATCGCATTCGAAGGTGGGAACATCTGTCGTCATACATATCAGAGAGTAGATCTAGAGCGGCTCAAGGTCTTGCAATTACCAGACCAACACCGTTACCGAGGGTCGCAGAGAATGCGTACAAGACATTGACAGTGGGATCGAGCCACTTTGTCCACCTTTCGTCAGCAGTATGAGATCGATCGAACGTCTGGACTTGTGTTCGAAGCACGGCAAGAATGGCACTGGGAGAGTCGCAGGACTGCAGCTGGGCGGCTAGGGGATGGGAGGCGATGTCTCGCTTTGTCTGTCTTTTGTATGCTTCCAAAGCAGCTGTAAAGACCGTCTCGAAGTTTATGGAAGAGGTGGAAGTAGACGGAACTTGGGACATGGCACTAGTTGAGGGAACCGGTTGGACGCTTAGGGTATTAAGGACGCGACAGCCTGCGATAGCCGCCCATATATTCCGGCCATGAAGCACATACAATAACTTGAACATTCGGCACCCGTGCAGTACTCATGCCTCATCTTATAGAATTGAATTACAACTCAGGAGACGAGTCAGAGTATGTATGGGGAATGCTGCCCGTTGTTGAGCGTTCTACTGTAGCTCGAGCTAAACAGAATATGGGATTGATATAGTCGTCGCCCGCACGAACTATCAAATCTTCGCGTACGTCTTAACGCCCACAAATAATAGCCCCACCCGCGGATAGTCGTCTCCTCGCCATTTTCGCCCCCACCCCCCCGGGGGGGGGAAGGCGACAAGGCCTGAGCGTTTCCCGTCTTGTCTTTGTCACGTCTTGGACCTCTATGTTTTCTGCGCCGGCGGGACCTCCCGCGCCTGCCCTCGGCGTGGTCCCTGTGATGAGTCGATCAGTCACCGGTGATATGAGGTCACTGGATATTTGAGAGGTGTCACGCACATCCCGGGGCATCAGACAAACCGCCCGAATACGATCCCGTGGCGTCTAGCGCTTCAAGCGGCCCGTCGAGAACCTCCGCGTTGTTCGAACTGACGACGGCCGTGGCGGATGCAGTCGCTGACGTACCATTCCAGGCGCCGGATTTACCGTGCTCGACGATGGTCATGAGTATACGTACGCCATTCCGCCCCTGATTGCGACAGCGTAGTCCGCACCAGGACCAGTTCCGGTTAGGTACGCTATCGTATAGTGCAGGACGAGCCACTTGCTTATAAGTCATGTCATTCCAGAAGACTTTGGGCTACAGTTGAGTACGAGATAGATAAATCACTTGCAAACTTACCAGGTGGTGATCGAAGTCCGCGGCTTAACAAGCTGACCGAATATCACCTTTTCCATGTTAAAGTGGATAACGCAGACCAGAAATCGCAGTCCGTTGTCATGCACTAGGGGGGGGGAAGTGTCAAATCAGTGAGACACGGAGTAGGAGCGCGCACAATTGTAAAGCCAATCGCATGGACCCTGTGAGAGTCATCTGAATCGGCCGCACCTCGAAGTGCCTCTTACTATCCAACCTTCTGGCTTCTGAAACACGTCCGCAAGATACGAAAGGAGTGTGGTAGTCATTCTCGACCATGTGTTCTATAGTCAAGAGTACTGCGTGATTCTTGTTCCGTGCGCTTCGCTGTGGTACAAGTAAACGGCCGCAGAGGAGAACATGTGCTTTTGTATGCGTCTCATGTCCTCCTCGCCACTGAATGGTGTCAGGAAAAACATGTTGAGGACGAAGTGCATGCGTGTTCCATCGCCCAGTTCGCGAGTGGGACATGCTAGTTCCGTAGTTATTGTAATATGGAACGATGGGAGACCTCATACGTTGATACGGACAGCATCCTTGCGCTTGAGGACTACCTAATTCGAGTTAAAAAATTGCGGGAGTAGTATGCTGATTCGAGAGGGCCGAGCTTTGCGCCTGATATTTTGGTAGTTATTGCTTCTGGCTAGATCATCCCTATTTGATGAGGTCTTTTCTTGCTGTTTCAGTGGTCCTCCTGTACGTTGCTGGTGAAGATGCTCTGTCAACCACGACGCTGATCGGCGACGGTGAACAGTGAGCGTGGCTATGTATTGTGCTCAAAGTTGGGCGCATTGTTTACATCTCCGTGGAAAGGCAAGGAGTATGCACTAGCGTGGCGCCTTCTAGGTAAGTGTGAGGAGGATATCCCCTGGGTATGCGTGAGGGGGTGCCCACTGCCCTCATGGTATTGCCCTCTTGTATACGCTGCCTGGTGTGTGGAAAAACCGCGTTGACGTCGGGCCCTTACTCGGGCCTTGGGTTCCGCCCCGGTCCCGACTCCCGCACGTTATAGGACCGGCCCGCCGCTTGGGTCGAGCGACGTATCGGGCGCTTGCCCTGGCGCCCCGTTCGAAACCCACTTACTTCGAGACGTACTTCCTGATATTTGACAAAGCTACTACAGTAGTGACCATCCGTCGGGTACATACGTACAGGTAGGCTCTTCAAAGAAAAAAATCAACAGCAGACAAGTATTACCACATACATCCTCTTAGTTATCCTCTGTGCAACCCTACATGTTGAAGGGCAATGCCTCAATGCTACGTCTGTCCAGTATGTCGTAGTGTCCGGGTCTACGAGCATTTAAGTATCCATGTCGAGCTAGTAGGTTGAAGCGTGGCGCTCACCGGTAGATCAGCGTCACAGGGGCTTCACTTGGATCGATCGCCTTGTTGAACTTGACAAACTCGACATTTCCGTCCTTGTCGCGCCCGTCGAAGTACGCAATCGCCACGTTAACTTTGAGCGCCTCCGATATTGCGGTCACTTGGACGTGATCTGTGACCAGCTTTGTTTTAGGCCGTCCGAGATTGACCCGTGCAGATAAGGAAGGCCTGCGCTACTCACCCGCTTCTCGCCCCAGGACCTCGACGACGGCCTCGCAAAACTCCTTCACTCCCATCTGCTCGCCGAGGTCTGGGTGTGTCAAGAAGGGTTCGTACTCCTCCGGATTGCCCCGGATCTGCGCGCTTGTGAGCATGCGCATGAACATGACTATGTAATTGGACTCTGCGGAGGTAACAGGCCAAGCACTCGTCATTGGCGCGCCATACAAGTGGAAAGCATTTGTTTTTGCTACGCACGGCTGTCATTTTGGAACACCTCGAGCAGCTGCGCGGGAGTCAGCGTCTGCCCGTTGTTCGAGCCAGGATTCGGCTCGACGATGCTTCGGATCAGGTCCCGCGGGATCTCGTAGCTCTCGTCGATCACCATACCGTCGAAGCCGGCCTCGTGAAGCTTCGGAAGGAACGCCTCGAGCGTCGAGATCGACTTTGCGGCGGCGATTCCCCAGTCCTCCGCATTGAATATGCGTTCTATATACGCAAATGCGAGGGCTTATGTCTCCCGGTCAGCGGTGATCAAGAGAGAGGACAAAGAGGGCTTTGAAAGGACACACACATCGATAAAAACAATCGCCATCTCCGCGAGAGCGCCGAATGCCCTCGTAGCCTTTGGAGATAAGGAAGTCTATTTGCTTTACGAAGGAATCTGAGCCTCCCTCGTACTCTGCACGCAGCACGGTCAGTGGGGCGAGCTCTGCCATCAAGGGTGTCGCAGATGAGATGGAGCTATCCAGGAGATTCTACGAGTTTCTTAGGACACACAAGCACGGCGGAACGAATGTGCGCACCTGATTCAGCTCGTAGAGTTGTGCCGTGGGGAGTGATGTTATGTCTATCGTAGCACAGGATGAGTGTGTGGCATGCTAGTGGTCAGAACCAATCTTCGTACCCGTATCTTCAGTGATTTCGTTTATCCATTCCGTACGCGGATCCTGAGGATCTGGGAGCTCGTGTGCTCTCGGTCTCGCTTCGGGTGATTTCCGGCGACACGAAGACGATCATAGGGTGCGTGAGCGCGAGGTCGTAGATATGATGCTAGCGACGAAGAGCGGGAGCGTCCTCCCGATCACTCACGCGCAGAAGGAAGATCACGGATGCTAGGATCCTCGCGCTCCATGGGAATATCTGGGGTATTTCGTGGATATGTACGCTGACGGGAGAAGAGAAGGAATGACGAGCATTCGAGCCTATCATAGCAGAGATACAAAAGAGGCACGCGCTCACGAATGGTCGGTCACTATACTAGTCACCGCGACTCGAATAAGCCCAAACAACACTCGACTGTCACAGATTCTTTTGCGCTGGGTGTATATAGGTACCCCGCAGATGTACAGGTACTAGAAGCGGTAGAACTAAGTTATAGGAGGTGATCACTGCTCGGAAGTACACCGTGACGGAGACCAGGCGGTGTCCGAGGCTAGCTCAGCTTTGCAAAGTACGTTCTCAACACGTAATAGAACCCCACACCTGTCCCATACTGCATGCCTTTCCCCGAAACAAAAACGTCCTCGCAAGTAGGTATTTGCCTGAACCGGTCGACTATCAGCATTCCTGGACCCTCAAGTGACTTGAGACATGACGATGTCATCAACGTCTTGGACAAAGAACTTTTATCTCTGAAATAGGTCGGCTTGTGAATGAATGACAACTTGAACGCCGATTTACAAGACCCCCCAATCCCCAAGCCCATATAGGCCACAGGCGTTGGCCCTAGTACCATGACTGGTACTAGTAGATAATAAGATAGAAATAATGATAGGCTATGCAGTCAGGCTTCGAGTATCAGACGTGTGAAACGCCTAGCCCATCAGAGGTAATCGGGCGCGGTGTCGAGGACTTGGAAGATCTTCCTCTCGTGCCATGCGCGTCTAGCTTCGCCAATAACTCGTTTTGCTCCTCCGGAGTCTTCTTGACGCTGTGATCGGGGGATTAGCATGCCGTCTTGGCGCTGATAGAAGCTGCAGAAACGTACAAGCTCTGAGCAAACGTAGGCAGGTCGTCTGAAGACTGGATCATACCCAGCTCTATCAGCGCCACCTGACGCTGGCCAAGTCTACGATTCCCCGGATATATCAGCATGACACCAAGTATAGTACCCTCCACTTCCACGTACTTGGTCCTGGGGCTGGGTGGTCGTTTGTGGTGGCTTCTTTTCGGTGGCCACTGGTAGTCGAACTCGACTTCAACGCGTTCCTTGGCTTTCCTTTTATGTTGGCGTCTTTCCTGTTCCGAGCGAATGAGAGCTGGTCGTGTACGGGGGGATTTCCAAGCCACGTACTTTACGCGCCTTCTTCATCTGTTGTTCCTCAATCGTGTTAGGGACCAAAATATCGTCATTGCGATGACTGTATTTGATCCCGCGGCGTTCAAGAATCTTCGAAACACCATCTTCGTTTACCTCTGGCACACCTGGAACGACATGATTGCTAGTCACCGGTGACATCAAAGCGGCACATACTGTCGTCCAAAAGCAGAGCGCCAAGTCCCCTGAGTTCTGCCTGCGGTCGAAGGTGCGTGATGCTTCAGAATGGGACTAGGGCGGGGTACGTCACTCACATCCTCCACGGTGTCTTTCATCTCGGCGTCGTAGACCCAGTCCTCAGTTGTGCCCGACTTCCGCTGCGCCTTCTTAGACTTAACTACGTCCATGTGCGCAAGAGCCCAGTCCAGATTTACGATGTTTGCGTGTTCAATCTGCGATGGCACCATCAGCAACTAACTTACGAGAGGCACTATATACCCAAGTAAATGCCTCACAGCCATTTTCGTTGACGAGGTGTTTTCGTGTAAAGCGAAGATATTCTTTAGCCCAAAAAGTTCTCCCTGCTTGTTTCTGTCCCCAGAGACGCCAGCGAAATAGCGGGTTTGCACGCTCGCATTGTAAGCTATAGCCATCTGCTGCTGCTTATAGACCTGGCGCGCGTAGATGAGTTCCTCGATGGACCCAGCCCCAAGCAGCCTGTAGACGAAGACGTCACGTGTCTGTCCGAAGCGGTACGCGCGATCAATCGCCTGTAAATCGTGCGCCGGATCTATGAGCGTTTGTCAACGATACTTCTCGCTTGCGTAAAATATGCGCATACTCCAGTTTGGGTCTGCGTCCACTGACGGGTAAGTACTGAATACCCTAGTCCAAGCGAAATTACTGTACCAAATACTACGACCCTGTTTGCAGCGGTGAGATTGAGGCCAGTCCCTCCTGCTAACGTCGAAATGAGGAAAATAAATATATCCGCCTCGTTCTGAAACCTGTCGATCAAGGGCATGCCTGCGCAGAGAAACGATCAGAGCTTTGCAAGCCCGGTAGGGCGTAATCGCTCACGATCCTCTTGCTTGGTTGATCCATCTAGCTTGACAAAACCATGGTCTGCGCGAATCCAGGATAAGTTACGAAACACGGTCCGCGATTAGTACTTACTCTGTCTCCTTAGGTGAAACTCGAGCATATCGAGTAGCTTAACCGACTTGGTGAAGATAAGAACCTTATTGGCAGGATCCCTGCGCCATTCCTGCAGCAAGGTCTCAAGGACCTGGTGTTGAAGGACGACTCGTCGGTATGATCAACGCGTATCCAATTGCCTAGACTCACTATCCATTTTCCACAGAACGTAGGTAGCAAGATCGCAGACCCATACTTTGGGGCGCTGCTTCCTTGAAAGGCCTCTTCTGTGAGCTTGCGATTGCGTGCTGTCTAACAACAGGTATGTGAAAGATCAGAAGGTCGCACGACAGATTATTTACCTGCTCGGGCGTGTCCGTATGCGCTAGACTTAGGAGGTGAGTAATTCAGGCGCGTTGGACGGCGGCTTAGCGCACCAGGTAGTATGAGCGCCAGATGGTTTGACACCTTAATCAATGCAGACATGTACCTGAAAAGATCTCCCACGGCGAAAGGGTGACAGCACTCCTTGCGTCTGCCATACCAAAGATCAGTACAACAACCGGAAACCAATTAAAAGGTTGTCATACCTCTTATCTCTTCCACAGTCGCACCGATCGTCTTTCTTTATCATGTTCTGGACTGCCTCCATTCCCAGGATGCACTTGTACACTTCGATCTGCTTTTCCGTGAGGGGGCAGAAAACGACTTCGTCATATTTTTTGGGGAGTTGATCCTTAATGATATCTTTCGTCCTGCAACTAGCTTAGTTCATCCTTCTTAAAACGGAGAAGCGGCGGTGCCAAACTTGCCTTCGCAAAAAATATAGGGGTAGCAGCTTGTCCCTCAAGATTTCTGCAGTCTCATTGGCTTTGAGGCGCTCTGTCTCTTTGCACCCTCTAGCCTGACCCGCCACCAGCGGGTCCGCGACCGTCTTCTTCCACTGTTTTTCTGTTCCGACAGAGCCCGGATTGACCCAGTCGAGGAGAGTCCAGAGCTCCATATACGAATTCTGTATCGCCGTTCCCGTCAGCGCGATCCGAATGGGGCCTGTTTGCGGTGTAGGTATCAGTTCGGCCATGTGGCTTGGACTCGGGCGGCCTTCTGGCCAATGGAAGGATGCGAGCACTCGAGTGGTGCTGGCCCTGGAATTCTTGAGACGGTGTGCTTCATCGACGATGAGGGCGGTCCAAGGGAGACTGTCGAGATGAGATATGGAGCGCCGCGCGGTGTCGAACGACGTCACAACTGCGAAATAAATACTTATAAAAAAACCCGAGGGGATCTCGAGAAGTACGACAAACCGACGTCAAGCCGACCCAGAATAAAATCGTTCAAAACACGCTCTCGCTCACTTGGAGTGCCTATGTATGCTCCGACTTCAAAGTAGCCCCACTTTATGAAAATGTTAGCGTTATGGTCCAAGCTTGGTTGAACGATGACAATAACCTTGTCAAATTCCCTCGTCCATACATTGACAACAGAGCTAGGCGCGATAATCAGCGCAGTCGGCCACTTGTCATCAGCCGGGGGCAGCTTTCTGTCTTCTCGCCACTCTTCGCTATCCTGGAGCTGCGAAACACGGTTCCTCCGTCGATCTTTATCCGACAGCGTGCCAGATTTACGCATGAGGGCGGAGAGGAATGAGATGACCTGTATCGTCTTTCCGAGGCCCATATCATCTCCAAGAATGGCACCGCGTCCAAGGATATACCGTTCGAAGAAAAATTTAACACCGTCGCATTGATAGGGTCGTAGGTGCTTGCTAAGTGAAGGAGGGACGCGGATGTGACGCTTCGCGTCAAGAATAAATGTATCCGCGGGTCCGCTGGTGGAGTCAAGGAGAAAACTCGGGCCGGGATGCAGCTGGAAAAATAGTCGCTGCATGAGTGAAGCTTAGTAGCAGTACGACAGATACGAACCGCTTCGCCAATGAGTTCATCGTCGGACTCTGATTCTGTAACTGAGTCATCTAAGGAAGAGGACTTGCGACCTCGTAAGACGAGTCAAGGTGAACATAGGTTGGGGCATAATAAGAGGCTGCGACAGTACCTGTAGTCAGGGTCGAAACGTGTGCGGATGCTAGGGTGCTAGACGGAAGGGTCACATCTAAATCGCTTTCACTCTCCGTCGTTGAGCCTTCGTCTAGTTCAGTTCTCTTAGTGGGAGGTATTTCAAAGTCCATTTCGGAGGCCTTGCGCTTGGTTTGAGTTTCAGGTAGTATATCACTTTCCGATTCTGGCACGACGTTCAGCTTGATAGCGAGACGTGACTTTTGTCAGTTTACCGGTAGCGCTCTCATCTGCTTTGGATAATCCGGGCTCTTTGGGCGGAATTGGGGATGACCGACTTGCGGGCTTGAAAGCAGACGAACAACTGCCTTCGTTCTCAGAAGCGGTCGATTCATCATCTGCGGACTCAGTATTTGGATCTTCGCTGTCGGGATCTTCACGTTCTTCGTCAGAGGAGTCAACCTCCATTCCCAAATTTTCATCTGAGGGTGGAACGGTTCGTGCTTAGAAGGCAAACGATATCCATTCACTGTTATCTTATGCCTACGGAAAAATCCCAGAAGTGGGTTCTGTGACGCGTTTTTACGACATTTTTCTGCCTCTGAGGCGTGATTGTTAGGTCTGATAAAGTGTCGCTTATTTCTCGGCTCACTGGGTCGAAAATCGTCTAGGACTTCGTTTCTCCTGTTGCGCTTGATGCGTCGAGTAGTAGTAGGATCTATGGCAGACCGACTTTTGCGAGCCTTCTTGGGAGATTTATCAGCGCTAAAGATGGCACCAGACGTGAACTCTGGATCTGAGTCTGGATCTGAGGTCGAGACCCGACCGTAAGAAATTTCTCTGGCATGATGATGTCGCATGACTCACCTGGAGGTGACGGTATTGAGAAAAGAGCACCTGTTAAATGCATATAGAGTGATTCCCGCCACGACAAAACGTTCTACCTACGGTTCGAATAGCCCTGTGCCTTCTCCCCTTTAGCTCCTGTCGCCATGGGTCACAGCTGAGGTGTTGTGGGCCTGACGCTCAAGGTGACGCAGAAGGCCTGAGGGCGCGCTTCATGAAGAACTAGTCACGCGTGTGTCACAGTCACGACTCCTCTCTAGTTGACTCCCACGCTCAACTACACGTCTAATTCAGCCTTTCGTTGCCAATACGCGCGCCAATTAACGCTCACTTGTCTGCTTATTTGACGTGTTTGAACTTCGGGCATCCATCAAAGGAAAAATCCCAGTACATCCCACTCCGCGAACCACTTAGCCAGAAGGACGACAAAATGAATCCACCAGACCCGAAACTTCCGAAGTTCGCGCTCGTTTTTGTATATTGTTTCTGATACTAACTTGGACGCGTCTGGTTCGGCGCGGTTCTTTACCGTCTAGAAAGAGGAAACTTAATGACCGCAGCCTTCCTGCATCTATCCTGTCAGATCCACAGCTCTCGGTAGACTCCAAGATGTATCAAGACCTACTAGAGATGGAGAAGAAGTTGGACTGGACGATAATGCGAAAAAAGGCCGAGGTGCAGGATGCGTTAGGAAGGACAGCGTCTGTGCGTACTACTTTCTTCCTCCTTGACCACGTCAGAGAAGCTGTTTCACGCAGGTAACACGCACACTACGTCTTTTCCTGTCCCATACTGTCTCCGGACAAGCGTGGCAGTCTGGCGAAACGTCAACGCCCGGTACTGCTGATCCACCGAATTTCGAGACTGGCCAGGGCATTCCTGCATGGCAGTTGAAAGTTGAAGGTCGTTTACTCGAAGTAAGCCTGCCAAATGACCGTCGCCTTGGTGCACACACGTATTCGCATCCACGCAGCTTCCGAATCAACGAGCCAGAGACAGGACCCCCCCACGACAGTTCTCCACGCTGATCAAGACCATGGTCGTTGAGCTCGATCGTGACCCGGCATTGTACTCTGATAGCAATATCGTCGAGGTAGACCATGTGTGCTAATCACGCGAGGATGAGGATTACATGACCCCTCTTTCAGTGGCACCAAAACCCTTCACACCCCATCCTCGATGGGTTCACGATACGACGGACCGGAGACACGCCAACGAAAATGCGGCTTATTCTACACTTACTACAATACCCCGAGCAGTTCCGAGTACTCCCAGAGCTAGGTAGGAGATTGACAACCATCTGTCTGACTGCCCATTGAAAGTGATCTCTTGCAGGCAACATACTCGGCATAAAAGAAGAAAGCAGAACAGGGGTTATTCAAGCACTGTGGACCTATATCAAAACGAACAATCTGCAGGATAAGGTTGACCGTAAACGAATACACGCCGATGCGGCGCTGCGACCTGTACGTGTGCAACAGATTCTAGCAAGCCGCGCTTACGAGCGTCTCCCTCAGATATTTGGCGCCGAAGTGGTCCCATTCAATTTCTTGCCTGAGCTGGTCAACCGCTATCTGGCACCACCAAATCCCGTGGTCGTCAACTACACGGTGAATCCATCTATCCCACCCCCAGAACGTCCAACGGCCTGGGATATAGAGCTCAAGCTAGAGGACGTTGCGTTGAAGTCAAAAATGCAGGGCGTGACCCTAAATCCGTCCCGAGATACTTTGCGAGAGTTGACGAGGCTAGATGACGAAGTCGGTCCACAAGATCTGCTTTCCTATTCTTTTTAGACTAACCCCTGTCCGTAGATCGCGACGCTAGCCCAGTCTCTTCAATCCTCTGTCCTGAAGAGGCAGTTCCTGCAGTCTTTCACGGAGGATCCCTCGGGTTTCGTCCACACTTGGTTAGCCTCTCAATCGCGAGACTTGGAATCTATTCTCGGGAGCGGCCCGAGCGAAGGTGCAACAATCCGCAAGGAGGATTTATCTCGCAGCGAGTTCTTCCGGATGCCATGGGTTGAGGAGGCGGTGGCGATCTGGGACGGGATGCGTATCGCGAACAAGGTCACGGGATAGCGAACCTTTGACAATTATTTTCTCACGCTTTTGTATCCACGTCCTACCCTCCGTACCCTATCTTTTTACAGTATCACGCGCCGGGCAAGGCGGGTGCATAGCCGCGACACACCGCGGGGGAAAGTGGAGTGGAAGCAATGGAATTCGTATTTCTGATTAGATGACACCTCAGTTGTCCCCATAAGGACATTCTATCGCCACCACTGGCTCAACTCCTACACTGGTATTGCCAACCCGCATCATAATAAACCCGACCCCCGCAAAAATGCGTGCTCGTGGAGTACTGATAGTACCGATTGCTTCTGGCAATGTTGACTGACTTGTTTCACCGCATTCCCCCGAATCATCGGACAGAAGCACGGCTATTACGAAGGCGCAGGAGCGCCCCCTCAAATTGAACACTTGACCCGCGTACGACATTATAAGCTGATTGGCGGGTTGGGTAAAGCATCTGGGATATGTCTCTAAAGTCACACTTCCACGAAGCTGTCCACGACCTCCCCTCAAAGTCTGACATCCCAGCAAAGGAAGACTTGCACGATGAAGGATCTGTCGACCCAGTGTATCAAGCAAAGGCTCGCATACTCAATCAAGCCCTCCAGGAGATTGGCATGGGCAAGTACCAGGTGCGCATCCCTACCGACTTTCGTGGAGACTATATCTCTTTTCAATTTAGTGGGGTCTATTCGTCGTTGCGGGTTTTGGGTGGTTCACGTGAGTACTTGGTGATGGTACGCCTCGGGAGGGTCATAGCCTGATACGTTGTCCTGCTGGCAGAGACAGCGCCTGGCCGGTAAGCCTCACAGACTCGAATATACGCGGTCTAGTTATACGCGGCCGTCTATGCGCAGCTCGTTACTGGGCTAATTCTTTCCCCGGCCGTAAACGAATTCCACTTCAATAAGCCGTTCTTGTCTCTCGCCACGAATATAGGGCTGCTCGTTGGCGTCATTCTCTGGAGTTTTGGGTGCGATATTTGGGGCAGAAAGTTCGTACTACACTAGGTATCGCTACGTCTTCTGCGCCCTCTGAACTCTCCCTTTCATCACAGATGGTCATTCAATCTTACGTTGTTCATCGGAGGCGTATTTGGGACCGCGATGGGTGGTTCCTTGACGTTCGTAGCGCTCGCGTCCCTCGCCGCGATTTCCAGCGTCGGTGTTGGTGGAAACATACCCGTGGATTCTGCTGTCTTTCTAGGTCTGTCCACCCTGCGCTACTCGTCTCCCCATGTCTAGCATATAGACGCTTGTACAGATTTTATACCCAGTTCTCACCAGTATCTGCTCACGTTCATGGCCATTTGGTGGACTTTCGGACAGTTGTTCGCCTCTCTGGTACGCCCTCTGTACTATTCGATCCCTTAAATCAGCCTCCCAAATCTTCCTTTTAGGTTGCTTGGCCGCTTATCGCAAATTTCTCATGCGCGCCGACTGGCCCATGCACGCGTTCAGACAACATGGGTTGGCGTTACTTTGTTTTCACACTCGGGGCGGTTATGCTACTATTTTCCTTTGTGCGCTTATTCGCATTTCCCCTATATGAGTCCCCGCGTTATCTCCTAGGGCGCGGCCGGGACGCAGATGCCGTTGCCGTCGTGCATAAGATCGCGCGATACAATGGAGCCGAAACGACCCTTACAGTCAAAGACCTCGAAGAAGCAGCTCGTGGTGCGGAGGAAGAACAAAATGCCAGCGCACATAGGTGGCGAGCGCTGAGCGAAGGCTCGCCGTGGACGGGAAAACATGTCCGTGCACTGTTTGCGACGAAGAAGATGGCCTGGTCCACTACCCTCCTGATCTGGATCTGGGGTATGTTCTGGTTTACAACCCAGCTTTGGTTCTGATCCAATCGTGGGTGATCAGGTCTCATTGGACTCGCGACAACCCTTTACAACAACTTCTTGCCATACCTGTCAGTACACATGCATGTCGACCCTGAGACGTCCATTGACATTCTTCCTCAGTCTAGCTAGCCGTGGAGCGAAATTCGAGGACGCTACATACCATACGATTTACCGCAACGTCAGTGCTGGCGCTTGATTTGAAGACAGCCACTGACAAATAATCTCAGCAAGTTATCCTCTCCGTTGTTGGAATACCTAGCGCAATTATTTCCACATGGACCGTCGAACTACCAAATGTGGGACGACGCGGGACACTTGCTGTATCAGCAGGTGAGTACACCTTTCTCTATGATGTTGACGTCACTCAACGACCCCCTCCCACGTCAAGGGCTCACGGGGGCGTTTCTGTTCGCGAGTACGACAGCCCGTAGTTCCCCTGCATTGCTTGGGTGGAACTGCGGGTACGCGCTTTTCAGTAACGTCAGTGGACCAGACCCCACCCACCCCTTCCTTTTGACTATTGACGGGAAACCCGCAGATCATGTATGGCGTGCTTTATGCTGTTTCTCCTGAAATATTCCCGGCCAACCACCGCGGCACGGGAAATGGACTCACTGGAGCCGCGGCCCGCGTCTTTGGCCTTCTTGTACGTTCTTTCCTGTGTCAACTCCCTCCCGCACGGACTGATTAACGTTCGCGTATTTACAGGCACCTATTATCGCGTTGTATGCGAATCTTGATACTGCCGTACCTGTATACATCGCTGGCGGTCTCGTCATCGGTTCAGGTGGCCTTGCGTTTTTGCTACCTTTCGAACCCCGGGGTAAAGCATCCATTTAATTACGACTTCGTCTCGTCTAAGGCGAGTAGAAAGGTATCCTTCCTTTTATGTTTTTACGAACCGTTACTCGCTGGTGCGGCCCCTAAGGTACCCCACATTACTAGACGTGGCAACTTGGCAACATAGCTCGCAGTTCTTGTCGCACTCACATAGTTCACGTTCACCCTTATCGAGTATCCTACGAATTTAAAAAGGTGGCTCGTTGAGCTTATTCGTCAGGTAGCACAATTCAGATTGTTTATTCTCCAAGGTAATACCGAGGTCTTGGTATAACTAATGCCTCGGGGCTGAGCGCTGAGCGCTGAGGGTCAGCTGTCTAATGTCGTTGTGCAGCGAACATACGAACTTCTTAGAATATTCGGCCAGAGCTCGAACAATTTTCGTTAGCTCGTTCTCATGTGCTGCTCTGGCTTTGGATGTCTTGGATCATATATCGATCATATGCGGAGCTGAGTCGGTGTCGGCATCCGGATTGGTACCTTTTGCGTATCACTCAGGTCCCACACCCTCGCACCTGCTACCCTCGATACGATAGCCAAATTACCAACGAAGATCTCGCAATCATACTAGGCCAGAAGTAACTGCCACGTGCAAGGCCTAATGATAACCACTCGAACTTGCACTGCTTTTGCGACCAAAGCACTAAGGGACACTTCGTGTGCGGTCTTCTTACCGACGCGATTATCCAGACGAAGGGAGCTTCATCCAGAATCAACAGGACACATTGCTACAGTGTTTCATGCCGCGACCTCCTGGAGGCCTAAAAAGTGTGCCCAATTTCACGACATGAGGGGCTCTCACATCCAAGTTTCCAGCCATGCGAGTGGCCTTTCTCTGCACCTTTGGGGCGATTCTTCCTCTGGTGGCTCGCGCTGCTTTCTATGACGATCCTGCGTGTCTGCCAAAAAGGCAGTATGACTACATCACCGTTGGAGGTGGGCCAATCTTTTCGCAGTCAGCTCACCACGCAACTTCGCTGACCTTTTTCTAGCTGGCGCAGCTGGAAGTGTGCTCGCCAATAGACTATCTGCTTCACTACAAAATGTGGTGCTCGTGATTGAGGCAGGCCCTAGGTGTGAGGACTTTCACTAACGGGCCGGTGCATATTGACCAAACAGCGAATATATGCCAGTGATGCAGTCAAGCCAAATATCCCGATACCTTTTCTGTGCCCGTTGCTTGAGCAATGTCGATTGGAACTATACGACCGTCCCACAGGCAGGACTCAACAATCGGACTATGGCTACCCGCGAGGGAAGACCCTTGGCGGCTCAAAGTACTCAACATCGATCAGCGAGTGTGGGTTCCGCGTTTCTGACTACGTCTTTCGAAAACTCTGTAGATTACATGATCTGGAGCCGAGGGTCAAGCGACGACTACGACCGCCGGCCACGTGTGACTGGGGACCCAGGGTGGTCATGGGGATCTATGTAGCCTATCATCAAATCGGTTCGCCGTCGAACAGGAATTTGCACCCGCGCTGTCTAATACGTGTCCAGATCGAGAAGCTCGTTCCTCCTGCAGACGGCCATGACACGACTGGCCAAATCGACCCGCGCATACACGGCACCTCTGGACCCGTAGAGATCAGCATTCAGGGCTTTCGCGCCGACCCCGACTCGCGGGTGCTCAAAGCCAGCCGCTCGACTAATACGCGACTTTCCTTTCAACATGGACATGAATTCGGGCAATCCTCTGGGCATCGGTATGCTACCTTCGTCATGGCCTTGAAACAAGCGTGATCGTTCCGCCAGGATTTGAACCAATTCGCTATCGGAGAAGGCAGGCGGACAAGTGCTGCGACGGCATACCTGAAACCCGCTTTGCCTAGGCCCAATTTGGACGTCCTCATCAATACCCAGGTGACGAAAGTTCTCCAGACAGGTACAAGGCATGGCGTCCCTGTTCTCCAAGGTGTCCAGTTTGCACAATCGGCCGCCAGTGAGTGTCTCTAATGCGGATTGTCGTCCTTCCCCGCTGCTTACCATCGAATCAGGTCCAGTATACGCCCTCAATGCGACTAATGAAGTTATCTTGTCAGCTGGCGCTGTGAACACACCGCAGCTGCTTATGCTCTCTGGTATTGGGGATAATGCCCAAGCTGAGCAAGTTTAATATTAAGACTATCGTAAACTCTCCCATGATCGGGCAGAATTTGCAGAACCACGTCCTACTCCCCAACTGTTTGGTCTGTGAATGCGACCTTCACCTATGACGACGTCAGTCGGAACGCTTCTAATGCGCAAGCGTATCTCGCTCAGTCCACAAAACTGGACCGTTTGCAACAACGCCAAACGAGGAATTGGTTGGTTTAGGTTACCCTCAAGTGACACCATCTTTCGTACCGTGCTTCGATCCATCTTCGGTCCGCGTTACCCTATGAGTTTATCTTCGCCGTGCGTCACTCTAATACCCTCTTGGACTTAGAAAGTGGGCTCAAGTATTTTCCGTCCTCTGTAGGAATCTTTTACTTCTTTCGTTGTGAAGCCCCCGCCAACTAGACATTACATGATGATAGCCTCGAACCTCATCACTCCCACTTCGCGTGTATTTCCCACAGTTTTTCTACCGCATATGATACAAGGATCTGATCCTCGCTCGATCGTAGGTGGCACCGTCGCACTTAACTCCGCGAAGTCCCTGGCAGGCGCCGTTGATCGACCCGGCGCTGCTCAACACAAAGTTCGACATCGTCGCAATCCGCGAGGCGATCAAAGCCGCCCGCCGCTTCACCTGGATGGGACGGCTACGTCATAGGCCCGTTCGGTGATCTCGCCACCGCGAACACCGATGCTAAGCTCGAGGCGTATGCGCGGCGGAATGCCGTCTTCTACCCCTGTGGGCACGGCGGCGATGGGTCCCGAGCTATTCTTCAACTGCCGTCGTCGATCCGCACTTAGTGGTCAAGGGAGCCATTGACTTACGTGTTGTCGATGCGAGCGTATTTGTGGGCATTTCTCCTTGGGATATGCCTTGTCACGCTCACTAACCACTACGTTGGATCTTGCGTTAGCCGTTTATTCCTACCTCGCATCCGCAGGCTGCGGTCTATGCATTTGCTGAGCGCGTCGCGCGTCTTATACTCTCGTCGAGTTACTGAACTAGTCACGCGATTTCTCACTAGCGTGGATGGATGATTTTTATTCGAATACAAAAAAATGACATAGTTGTGCGGTGCTCTTATCTCTGACTCAAGAAAATAAAATATAGAGGGATATACGAGACGGCTAGCGTCATGAGTCTGGGGCAAAAGGAGAGTGGAAATAAGCACCGAATTTGTCGATCCTCACCGGCGACGCAGGTGTGAGCCATCAGACGACACCATTGATAGTCCGACGACTCGATGTCAATTGGAGGTCAAGGCTCGGCATTTCAGTCAACTCAGTTTCTTCCTTCTCCATCGTCGATTTATCGGGAAGGGTGAATTCCCAGTCTTCTGTGCTGTCAGTGGCAAGGCCACCACGGACGCTACTCCTGGGGGGGACGATGCTGCCTATGGCCGTCGTCCCTCCTCTGCTATCCGTTCTAAACCGTAACTCGCCATGGGTTTCCGGTTCATGGGAATACTTGTCACTACGGACGGGGTCAGCGGCGTAATCACTTTACAAGACGACACAGTACATCTCCATGTTGTAATTTGCAAGGGACCGGTACATCCAAGTGGCGCAAATTTCCCTGTCGCCGGAGGTCGGTACACGCGCCACACAGATGCCTTACGTTTCAGGGCAGCACTCACATAGTGAAAACTGGTCAAACGGCGAATAATGGTCGGATCAGCAAGTAGCTCTCGAATGCAAGAAATTGACAGAAACTCACGCGCAAGATATTGGAACATCTGAAAAGGACGTCGTGAGCACTCTCAGACATCGGGTTTATTCGGCCCACGCACCAAATTCCATGGATCTGAACATGGTCAGTTGGACGTTCAGTTACAGCCAAGTTTACTACCAAATCTTCTCACCATTTAGATTCAGATTGATGAAAATCTGGTTGGGGATAGGTGAGATACAGGTCTAGCTTCTTGTGCTTAAAGACTTACCGCAGCGGGAAGTTCCCCTATGGTCGCTGCAACAAGCCATATCAAACCCTAGTTCCACGTCAACATAGGATAGCAAAAAAGACAGGACACGCGCTCAACGTACCTGCACGTACAGATGTCGGAACATGCCGTATTTGGTTTGCTGGGAGCGCAACAAGCCGACCAGCATTATGATCAGCTGTGCGAAATCAGTCGCTACGGTCACAGTGATGTTGTCCCGGTTCTGAAACGTATTTTCGACAAGGCATTCATGCGTACTCGGTGACCACGTGGAGCGGATCTTCATTTGACAAGTAAAGGCTTTAGTCGCCCGGTAATAAAATACCATCAGATGCTCACCGTTACGAGTCCTATTGATTTATCAGCCACACCCATGAGAAAGAACGAGCTAGTCGGCGACAATCACGGACCATATAGCAGGAACCCCACATTGGTCAACCACATCCCAATTGTCAGCCCCATTACCAAGTAGTTGCGTCGCCATATGGCAACCCTGATGATCACTTGCGGTTACTGCAGTCCAGAGGGTGACGGCAAGGTTGAAGAAGCTCACACTCTGAGGGAAATGAGTGCCGACGCACACGCAAAGGACGTGTAGGCCGTGATCTGAAAATACTTTGGGCATCCGTGAATGTGAGATGCTCTTGAGAACGTACGAGAGACCAGAGAATCCATTGCTAACTTAGATCAGAAGGGATGGTGGGCACCGTTCAGGCACGCATCTTACCTGGCAGTTTATCTGGTGCATAACATTGTAGCCTACAATGTTGCAGATTGTAGTACCCAATGCTCCAAGGCGACTGAGCGAGTATAGCTAGACAATAGTGATATTACGGCGATATCCAGGTGACGCATAGAAACCTTGGGCGTACCAATAATGTCCATCGAAAATTTCTCTTGCCAGTTATGTAGTCCCACTCGAAGTCCAACGTCGTGAAGAAGTCCCAGCTAAACGGAATTCGACTCTCAGCCAGTGAGGGGGATAACAGTTGTTGCGCACAGGAAAACGCCATCCAGGCAATGCAAGAAATTCACCAGAGCAGCTTCGTTTCCCATCAGGATTAGAGCGCACACAATCGCAGCGACTAGCGAGACTCACTGGCGTCGGCTTTGATTATGGCAGGATCATGGAAATTCACCATATTGAATCCGACTACCACTGTAGTAGCACCGGGCAAGGCAAGTTATCTGGCAGACGCAAAGGAGCTGAGGGAGTGTTTATGCATTCGGGCATCTGTCCACGGCTTTTGAGGTGTTTGGAGTTGAGAGGGAGCAGTTTAGGTATGGCTTGGGAAAAAAAATCCGAACCTCGGGGGAAGCTGCTAACTTAGGCGCGACCTATCCAAGTAAGTAGCGACCATAACTCAAAACCCAAAACGGGGCTACAGTACCGCCGTTCATAACATAACGTACGGGCGTCATTGAGCACATCGACAAGGTTTACGGAAATATTTATTCGCCAGCTAAGTTACTTGCATCCGCCCAATGAGGAATTTTCGGATTGACTTCGATCAGACAATTAAATTTGGAATGTGTCCGCGACCGCGAGTCGGTTGAAAGTTCTGAGGTTTTGCATACGGCGGTCCCTTCCAGTTACCGATATGTAAGAGCGAACCACCGAAGTCATTTTCCACCACGGATTTACTGCGCAGTGGGTGATCCTTGATGGGCGCGGGTCCACTAGCTAGCGCGACAGAGCCTGAGTTTCGGAGAGTGGCATCGTCGGGGCCTGTTTTTTGGTTGGTTGTGGAGGTGGAGTGAAGCTGGACTAAGATATGTTTCCGAGTCACTAGTCTTCAGATCACTGGCGCCCACCAAAGCCTGATCTACCAGCAACTGGCAGCAAGGAAACGCGGCAAACGCCATACTAATACCCTCAAGAGTACCCTGCCCATGGGTCCATCACAGCGGACTTGCAGAGGACTACATTAACTTTGGACAAAGCGGAGATAACTTATCTGAGAGAGAGGTAGGACGTTCTGGTCACCCTCATTCGAAGATTCTGTGGGGGGAAACTTGATTGTGATTGATACCGGCGTCAGGGGGCCGGTACTAAACTTGAAGGGATCTCAGCGAGGAGTGGCGTATTTGTATCAGATACATCATATAAGTGCTCGTTATACAATGTACAATATACTAACGGTGGCGTTGGTCGAACCCACGGACATACTGTAAAAAAAACGAAGTCGTCCAAACGAAATTTAGGAAAAAAAAGGCGTCGGGAGCCACGATGCCGGCCCGAGTCCGGAGACCGCTCAAGCGCTCACGCGAAAGCGCAAGACCGATCACCGATATCACCAATGGGTGTGCGTTGCCGCGTCCTTTCAAGTTCCTCGGACCTACGATCACCCTCGCCTTTGTGACTTGCGATGCTGCACACGAGTAATCACCAGAGGACCAAAAGAGATTCACACCATCATCGCTAATCACCACGACCCCCCTGTCTACGGCCACCCAGGAATCAAACGAATGGCAAAAATCATCGAGCGAACCTACTGGTGGCCAAACATGCTGAAACATATAACCAAATACGTCCAAGGACGCGCAGAATGCCAACAACACAAAGTCAACAATCGCCCCACAAAGGCCCCGTTAGCACCCATCACGCCAAAAATCAACGCTAAGCCATTCGAGACCATCACACTTGACTTCATCACTAAACTACCAGAATCGCAGGGATACAACTCCATCCTCACTGTAACCGATCGCGACTGTACCAAAGCATCAGTCTTCATCCCCTGCAACGAGGAAATATCAGCAGAAGAAACCGCAGCCCTGTACATGACTCACATATTTCAGAGATTCAGATTACCGTCAAAGATCATCAGTGACCGTGATCCGCGCTTCGCATCGAAATTCACGAGAGAGCTATGCCGAATCCTCGGCATCTATCAAAACATCTCCACGGTGTACCACCCCTGAACAGATGGACAGTCTGAACGCACCAATCAATGGCTCAAACAGTATCTCCAGTTCTGGACCAACAAGCATCAAGATAACTGGGCGCAGTTCCTACCAATGGCAGAATTCGCACACAACAATTGGCCACACGAAACAACAAGGAAGTCACCATTTTCACTCATGATGGGATACGACCCTCGCACTGATTGGATTGATAAGCCATCACCAATCCCACAGGTACTCACGCAGCTTCAGCAATTCCGAGACGCACGGAAAGAAGCCCAAAACCTAATCCAAAAGGCACAATCCCTATGGATCAAACACCGAAACACGCCCAAGTACCAAGTGGGAGACCAAGTATGGTTGGAAGGACAACACCTAAGAACCAACCAACCGACGGCCAAACTCGCAGCAAGGCGACACGGTCCATTCTGAATCACACGAGTCCTATCACCAGTCAACTACCAACTTGAACTTCCCACACAGTGGAGCATCCACCCCGTGTTTCATATCGATTTACTCACACCTTATCAAGAGACGCCCATGCACGGAGAAAATTTCCAGCACCCACCACCAGATTTAGTAGACAGAGAAGAGGAGTATGAAGTGGAGCGCATTCTAGACTCAAGGCGATTCAGCCAGAGCAAGAAATTGCAATACCTCGTGAAATGGAAGGGATACCCAGACTCGGAGAACCAGTGGGTCAATGAAAATGACGTGTTCGCTGACGAAGCTCTAGCGGAGTATAAGCGGAGTATAAACTCGACGAAAACACGTATAGGGAGAGGACAAACCGCGACTCAAACCCCATCTCCTCACACTGGATTCCCCAATCAATCAGAAATGTCTCTTTCCACTTCCTCCTCTCCCTCCTCTCTCGCTTCCCACCTCGTCGACAGCCTCACCCACGAAGAGCTCTGGGCAGCCCTCAACAATGTCCAGTCCATCATTGACGTCGAAGAACCAGACCAACCCACCACGTACTGGCTCCTCAATCCCAACGGCGACCACCTCAACACAGCGCCGTACACCAAAGCCGAAATTGCTTGGCTTTGTACAGCTGTCGGACTCTTTGCAAGTCCCCCATCTCAACCTGACCCTGTACGGGTCGAAGTCAAGCAAGAGGAAGACGCCTGCAACTCTGAGGTGGCAGGAGTGGATGAAGATGCGGGACTGGAGAGAATCAGCGGAGGACTGGAAGCGCCAACAGCTAGCGGTAGCCGCAACCAGGAGGGCCGTCACCTACCACCAACGCCGGCAACACACTGAGATGCTGAAAGAGCGGTGTACGAGGCAGTTGAAGGAAGCCTAAAGGAATGGTACCCAGTTGAGCAGCCTTACCTCATTACGGCCACCGACTCTGATGACCCCCACAAAACCCCATATGCATGTGACACCACGGGTTGCCCCATATACCGTGGCGGCGTGATCGTCAACACCCACGACTCCACCGCACCTGCCGTCCGCCTCCGATACCTAGGAGGATCGTCGCGGGTCGCACCGCACGGGTACAAGCACAACTGAGGGGACGACTTCATCCACTACCCCATCACCAACGCCCAGGGAGTAACTCGCCAAGCCTCCTACATCCAAGTCATTGCCAGGCTGGATCCTCTCGTCCTCGGACTTGTAGAGGATAGCGACAAGGTATACAGTCGCCCCCTGTACGCCGAACCCCACATCTGTGAAGCCGGCAAACCCCACTACTCGCCAGAAGATTTATTCGCCCTCGTCGGAGGGCATAGCAACCAACACTGGGTGGATTGTGCAGTTGGTGAACTGAAGGATGTGGGGCTCAAAGCTGAGTTGACTCGATTCCGCACCTACCGACACGAGGCTGAAAGGATGGAGCAGCGGCTTCATGCCCTAGCCCAGGCGCTCGGAGGGGTGCAGGCCAAGCTAGCTCGCTGCAAGTTCCGATTGGAGATGGCAAACGTACTGGACAGGATCACGGAGAGACAGGAGGCATGGCTTGGAGGGATAGGCCCCACTTGGCGCCGCGGTTGTCGCAGCTGAAAAGGGGGTGATGTCATGGTACGAGTGAAATGGACTCTTACTTACGAATATGACCACGTTAGTAAGTAGTAATGTGTCATGGACAGGAGTCTCAGTCAGCAGTAGCACAATCACATGCCAATGTGGCATGAGTCACCACTAGGATAGCGATAGTAGGGTTCGAGCTACATACGCCATTCGTCGTATGGGTTTCAAGGGGAGCTTTAAAGTGTCCTCTCATATGTATAAATAGTGGCTCGATAAGACCAAGATACACCATCTTGGTCTTCTTCAATCACCACTTTCCATTTGTCTCTATCATGCATGCTTCGCTTGCCTCTTCGTGCAAGTCGTCTTCATTGTCATGGACGCGTATATTTATTTCTCTATTTTTCTGTATTTTTACGGAATTATAAGGGAGATATGAAGGGCCAAAGTACGAGATATTGTCAGTCACATGCTGCCATCATGTGCACCTTTGAGCACGTGACCCTGAGATAGTTGCACCCTTAATGGGACAGCCTAATCCGGTCACATTCCTTTTATGTACGGACTAACATGATTGGTAGATAAGGATGGAACATTCTAGATAAATCTAGACTTTGCTTAGTAGTTTACGCTTACACGCTGTACCTAGTTTTACTCAGCAAAGATAGGCATCGCGTCAGCGCTATGACAAGTGCATCAGTCAGCACAATAGATAACGCTATTATTAGACACGACGCGTCAGCTCCTGAGTCATGGAGTCTTACTATACACTTAGTAATAGTGTTCAGACTCAATTAAAGCTCAGCTCCAGTAGCGTATATAAACCCTCCTGTAGCGTCCTGAGTGGAACCAACTTGTCCTCTTGGTTCTCCACTCAGGTGCGTATCATCCTTGTATTCCTTACTCTACAATCCTAACTTGTCCTCTTGGTTCTCCACTCAGCGCACCACGGCGTGACCTTGACATCTTGAGCTCTTGTATAAAGACTCTGAGTTGATTGTCCCTCCACCGTGACTGTGCATTAGCGCGTGATTTATCTCCACGCCAGGCTTGGGTGTGCTTACCTGACAGTTCACTTTAATTCCTAGTTCGCACTTGAGCTTGACGTAGCGAGGTGTCATACCGCTACATTCATCAGTTACTTGAGTTGCCTAGTGGCCCGACTTGCCCTAGTGCGCGATCAGATCACGTGCTAAAATAAGTGCCATGTATCTCGTAACCAGGTCATGTGACCTTGAAGGAATATTTTGTTAAGACGTGAACGCCCTTTCGCAGTCCAAGTCGGACGAATGCCAGTGGTGGCGTTACACAATATTTCACATGGACCTACTTACTCCTTATTGAGATACACCCATGCATGGGGAAAACTTCCAGTGCCCACCACCAGATCTAATAGACAGCAAAGAGGAGTATGAAGTGGAGCAAATTCTAGACTCATGACGGTTTGGACGGAGCAAGAAATTGCAATACCTCATGAAATGGAAGGGGTATCCAGACTCAGAGAACCAGTGGGTCGACAAAAATGACGTATTTGCTGATGAAGCAGTAGCAGAGTACGAGCGGAGTTCAAATGCCAAAAGGGCATGTATAAACCAGGGGAAGACGACGACTCTCCCCCCATCATTCCATCCTGGATTCTCCCACCACACAACAATGTCTCTTCCCACTGCCTCCTCTACCTCCTCTCTCACTTCCAACCTCATCGACAGCCTCACCCAACAAGAGCTCCACAAAGCCCTCAACCATGCCCAATCCATTATCGACCTTGAGGATCCCGACCAGCCCACCACGTACTGGCTCACAGACAGTCGTGGGCAATGGCTCTGCACCGTGCTGTACACCGAGGCCAAGATTACTCGGCTTCATGAGGCTGTTGGAGGAGACAAAAGTCCCTCACCTCGACTTATCGCCACTTGCATTGAAGAAGAAGAAGAACAAAGCCACGCTGCGATGGGAGGAGTGGATGAAGACCCGGTCGTGGAGGGAACCCACAGAGGATTGGCGCCGATGGCAGTTGGCAGCGGCAGCAGCAAGGAGGGCCTGCGTCCTCATCCGACGCTGACAGCATACCGAGATGCTGAAAGAGCGGTGTACGAAGCCATAGAAGGAACCCTGAAGGAGTGGTACCCAGCTGAGCAGCTGTACCTCATCACCACCACCAATACTGACGACCCCCGCGGACCCCCTATGCCTGTGACACGACGGGGCGTCCTCTATACCGCACCGGGGTCGTCGTCAATGCAGAAGCCGCGCCTATGCCCATGGTCCATCTCCAATACCTTGGAGGCACTGCACGCACCGCACCCCATGGGTACAAGCACAATCGGGGGGACGACTTCGTCCACTACCCCATCACCGATGCGCAGGGAGTCACATGGCAGGCCACCTTCGTCCAGGTCATCGGGGGACCAGACCCCCTCGTACTTGGGCTCGTGGATGACAGCAACAAGGTTTACAGTCACCCCCTCTATGCCAAGCTGCAAGTCCGCAAGGCCGGCAAACCCCACTATGCCCCTGAAGACATGTACGCCTTCGTTGGCGGACACAGCAACCAGCACCACATGGATAGGGCGGTGAACGAGCTGAAGGACGTGGGGCTTAAGGCTGAGTTGACTTGCTACTGCGCCTACAAGCATGAGGCTGAGAGGATGGAGCAGTGGCTGCATGCTCTTGTGCAGGCTCTCAGTGGGGTGCAAGGTGAACTCGTGAGGTGCAAATTCAGGTTGGAGATGGCTAACGTGTTGGACCGAGTCACAGAGAGGCAGGAAGCGTGGGTAGGAGGTATCGGCCCTACTTGGCGCCGCGGGCGTCGCAGCTGAAAAGGGGGTGGTGTCACAGTTAGCAAAGTGAACTCTTACTATACAGTTATGACTCCGCAGTAAGCAGTAATAGGTCATGGACAAGTAGCATCAGTCAGCGAGCGTAGTATCACATGCTAGATACTATGACTCATTCCACATAGTAGTCGTATTAGGGTTCGAGCTAATTACGCTACTAGTCATCTCGTATTGGGGGGGAGCTTTAAAGCATCCTCATACATGTATAAGTAGGATAGTCGGAAGGCCAAGATATGCCATCTTGGTCTTCTTGAATCACTACCGCATCGGACTCATAAACCCTCCCTTTTGCTTGTCTCCTGTGAGCAAGTCGACGCAATTCTGCCCAGTGACTCCAAGGACACCCTGGTGCAACGAAGTCAATCACGAGACTGTGTGAAGACTCCAAGTTATAGGTCCTGTGACCTCAAAGAACCTCATCAGCTAAGTCGTGAACACCCTTTCGAAGTCTAAGTCAGACTCAACTGAGTGCCAGCAGTTGCGTAACATGGAGAGAGCTGGTATCATAATGTCCCTGCGTCGTGGTGATCACCAGGGTGATGTGGGTGCCCATGACCAGTAATGTCGTGACACACCGTACGTGGGGGTGAAATATATTTGTGGTGACGCCACCGCTGGGTGAAGTACACCGTATATGGTCTGTGAATGTTTTGGATAGGGGGTCTGCATGGTGGCCGAAATGTTTGAAGTGTGCTAAGCAACCTGAAGGGTCGAAACTTCCGAAACGTCCGAATCAGTCAATAGACTGGAAAGAGTCAAAACATACCTAAATGATTGCTAGGAATGTGTCTGAGGCGGAGGCGCACAGGATCATTTTTGGGGCGTGAAGCGGCGCAAGTGAGCGCGCATGCCTCCGCATGGTGCGAGGTGTCGTAGGTGGGCCCATAGCGGTTGCGGCCGTGTCTGTGTCGAATAGCTAAGGCTGCACGCGAGTGCAGTGCGGTCGGGAAAGGGAGCGGTGGGTGAGCCCTGCTGGGTCGGGTGGTCGTGGGCGATCGCAAACAATTGTGCACGCTTCCGCGCGACGCGAAACTTTGCAGAGGGGGCTACCTTGGTCTGCGACGCGTTAATCTTGAGTTTCTAAGGCCGCATGCAGGTGCGGCGAGGTCGGTAATAGGAACATTGGGCTGCATGGAGCCCTGCTGGTCTGGGTGGTCACAGGTGATCGCAAGCGGTCACGCACGCTTGCACGCGACACGAAAATTTGCAGAGGGGGGCGTCATGGTCGGCAACACGTCAAGCTCGAGTCACTAAGGCCGCGCGAGGGTGCGGCACGCTGGGGAAGACGAGGGGGCGAGTCAGAATTGTGCAAAACATGCAAAGGACGCCAACGACCGAAAGCAGAAAGCGTTCAAAACATGCTTAACATACAAAACATACAAAATGTCTGAAGCGCACTAAGGACACTATGAGTCATCAGAACACTTGGGGGCACGTATATTTCGGGTAATGCGCTGGTGACAGCTCGGCGACGTGACCGCCCGTCACCAGCGCCGTCACCACGCCCGCGTGCGGACCGGACGTACACTCTATGTCCCTGCATCGTGGTGATCACCAGGGTGATGTGGGTGCCCATGACCAGTAATGTCGTGACACACCGTACGTGGGGGTGAAATATATTTGTGGTGACGCCACCGCTGGGTGAAGTACACCGTATATGGTCTGTGAATGTTTTGGATAGGGGGTCTGCATGGTGGCCGAAATGTTTGAAGTGTGCTAAGCAACCTGAAGGGTCGAAACTTCCGAAACGTCCGAATCAGTCAATAGACTGGAAAGAGTCAAAACATACCTAAATGATTGCTAGGAATGTGTCTGAGGTGGAGGCGCACAGGATCATTTTTGGGGCGTGAAGCGGCGCAAGTGAGCGCGCATGCCTCCGCATGGTGCGAGGTGTCGTAGGTGGGCCCATAGCGGTTGCGGCCGTGTCTGTGTCGAATAGCTAAGGCTGCACGCGAGTGCAGTGCGGTCGGGAAAGGGAGCGGTGGGTGAGCCCTGCTGGGTCGGGTGGTCGTGGGCGATCGCAAACAATTGTGCACGCTTCCGCGCGACGCGAAACTTTGCAGAGGGGGCTACCTTGGTCTGCGACGCGTTAATCTTGAGTTTCTAAGGCCGCATGCAGGTGCGGCGAGGTCGGTAATAGGAACATTGGGCTGCATGGAGCCCTGCTGGTCTGGGTGGTCACAGGTGATCGCAAGCGGTCACGCACGCTTGCACGCGACACGAAAATTTGCAGAGGGGGGCGTCATGGTCGGCAACACGTCAAGCTCGAGTCACTAAGGCCGCGCGAGGGTGCGGCACGCTGGGGAAGACGAGGGGGCGAGTCAGAATTGTGCAAAACATGCAAAGGACGCCAACGACCGAAAGCAGAAAGCGTTCAAAACATGCTTAACATACAAAACATACAAAATGTCTGAAGCGCACTAAGGACACTATGAGTCATCAGAACACTTGGGGGCACGTATATTTCGGGTAATGCGCTGGTGACAGCTCGGCGACGTGACCGCCCGTCACCAGCGCCGTCACCACGCCCGCGTGCGGACCGGACGTACACTCTATGTCCCTGCATCGTGGTGATCACCAGGGTGATGTGGGTGCCCATGACCAGTAATGTCGTGACACACCGTACGTGGGGGTGAAATATATTTGTGGTGACGCCACCGCTGGGTGAAGTACACCGTATATGGTCTGTGAATGTTTTGGATAGGGGGTCTGCATGGTGGCCGAAATGTTTGAAGTGTGCTAAGCAACCTGAAGGGTCGAAACTTCCGAAACGTCCGAATCAGTCAATAGACTGGAAAGAGTCAAAACATACCTAAATGATTGCTAGGAATGTGTCTGAGGTGGAGGCGCACAGGATCATTTTTGGGGCGTGAAGCGGCGCAAGTGAGCGCGCATGCCTCCGCATGGTGCGAGGTGTCGTAGGTGGGCCCATAGCGGTTGCGGCCGTGTCTGTGTCGAATAGCTAAGGCTGCACGCGAGTGCAGTGCGGTCGGGAAAGGGAGCGGTGGGTGAGCCCTGCTGGGTCGGGTGGTCGTGGGCGATCGCAAACAATTGTGCACGCTTCCGCGCGACGCGAAACTTTGCAGAGGGGGCTACCTTGGTCTGCGACGCGTTAATCTTGAGTTTCTAAGGCCGCATGCAGGTGCGGCGAGGTCGGTAATAGGAACATTGGGCTGCATGGAGCCCTGCTGGTCTGGGTGGTCACAGGTGATCGCAAGCGGTCACGCACGCTTGCACGCGACACGAAAATTTGCAGAGGGGGGCGTCATGGTCGGCAACACGTCAAGCTCGAGTCACTAAGGCCGCGCGAGGGTGCGGCACGCTGGGGAAGACGAGGGGGCGAGTCAGAATTGTGCAAAACATGCAAAGGACGCCAACGACCGAAAGCAGAAAGCGTTCAAAACATGCTTAACATACAAAACATACAAAATGTCTGAAGCGCACTAAGGACACTATGAGTCATCAGAACACTTGGGGGCACGTATATTTCGGGTAATGCGCTGGTGACAGCTCGGCGACGTGACCGCCCGTCACCAGCGCCGTCACCACGCCCGCGTGCGGACCGGACGTACACTCTATATTACCGCTTGCAGCTGTAGCGAGCGATATCGATGACACCTTTCTTTCTGCCGTCACTCCTTATCACTTAGAAATTCGACATCACTGGGCCTGTTCTGCCTAATTTCTCGTACTGAATATCTTGATTGAAAAAGGAGTACAGTAAGGGGGTACCCGTGATGTGATGCACCAACTCTCGCCACAGACAGGTCTTCGACAGAAGCGGCGCCCAAGAACAGCTTGTTTGTTATCTGCTCGAGCGTGATCTGTAACCGTGCGATCGTTGCACTGTTACTTCGTGGCAAGCAATTCGCTGGCCATATAAATAAGACCTCTGTCATCGGGCACCACGCGGTCACGCTCCGCTCAACGCAAGTTCAGGTGCGTGCATGGGCGCGTGATCTTGAACCCGAGCCTGAGCCGTGATGGGACGAACAAGAAGATGTGCGCGATCGGCGCTCCCCCGCGCGTATAGGTCATGGGGTGGGGGTGACAGTGAGTGGGCCAGCACAGTCTGTGCCCGTGATGTGTGGCCCGCGTGTGGCCCACGGGAGTCACGCACGGTACGCAGTTTCGCAGGC
This sequence comes from Lactarius akahatsu, assembly GCA_021524915.1. NCBI lineage: Eukaryota > Fungi > Basidiomycota > Agaricomycetes > Russulales > Russulaceae > Lactarius > Lactarius akahatsu. The sequence goes on along the minus strand of JAKELL010000089.1, from coordinate 34,306 downwards.
CACGTCCTCGACGTGCCAGTTGACCAAACTCAGCGCTCAACAGTAACATTCAATGCGGAAGTTGATTTGCTATTCTTCAGTTACAGACAACAACAAGCGTCCACAACAATCGTGACATGTTTCTTTGCCATTCACCTCCTACAGTAATCGATCCTATTTTCACCTTTTCTGACAAAACCGCGATTCCAAGGGAGACTTGGCTCCATACTAGTCGACCTCCATACTATTTCCGCTTTGCTGGTGGATGGATCGTTAGTTATCCCTCAATAAATGCAAATCCCGTGCAGCCAAGACCCACTTACCTTTTTTCTTTCGTTGAACGCTTCCACGTGCTCGCTCTTTACGCCGGACCGTAAGATGTCGAAAACCCCGGAGAAGACGAGAGCGCCATCCGGGAGCCCAGGCAGATTCTGCTCTCTCAAGAATTCTGCCCCGCTGTCACTATGCGTTATAAACACATGTCGCCATGGTTTGTTCTGTTTTGGTTTGTTCTTTTTATTTCGAAGGAAAGCTGGAATGATCTTCTTGATTTCATCGAAGCCCTCTTTCTTTGCACCGTGCTCATTGGAGACGGTCACTTGAATCGTAATGACGAACTCGTCGGTGATAACGATGGCATCGACGGTGGGGAAATTTTTGGGTTTAGGCAAGAGACAAAGTGGGGATTTATCCCACCCATTCACATCTTTCTTTGTCAAAACGCTGTTCCTGTCGAAAAAAGTCGTCTGTTCCTTTCCACACGCCGGAATTTCGAGTTCAGCCTGGTTAGTAGCGATGCAGCGCAAAGGCTCCGCATTCGGGCGAGCGTATAACCAGCTAAGGACGAATCCTTCGAACATCGTGCCCGCGGGTGCTTTAAAGGATGGGTGTGTCGATATCATCTGGAAAAAATCGATTCGAACTTGGGCGCTGGCGTCGGCGGCAGCATAAGAAATAATGTCCCTGATATGATCTGTCGCTATCTCCGCAATTTGATCCTCTCTCCCTGCCCTACTTTGACCCACGGGCCGGACGGCAAAAAGGTGGTGGGAGACCTTCGATTGATCGAAATTCGGATTTGCGCTCTTGACAAAATCGATCGCAGTGCGTTTCACCTTACGCTCATACGTGTCTTCTTTGCCTTCCGCCAATAGCTCAAAGCAAGTGCGTGCGGAAGGTCCCCACTTTCCGTAAAGGCGTTGGAGATCATCGCTGACGTCGTCGTCGGGTTTGAGTAATTTTCTGTGGGGAAAGGTCAGCGGGTGTGAAATATCTTCAAGTTTAGAGTCACCAACCCAAGAATTGTTATTTCCTTGATGGAAATGGGGTTCATCACAAACATATCCGCTTTGCAATACTTGTGCCAATCGTGCCACCTCGTCACCGCTGGAGAGGTGGTTTGAATGATCCAAGCCTCGAGCCGCTTGGAAACAGTCTGAAAGGCAGAACAGGGCTCGGGCGTTTGTCCAGTCGAGTCGGTAAGAGCCCAAGTAGATTTTGGGAGGAAGTCAGGATCTGCCTTGGGGTATCGATAGACGCCGCCGTCGTGAAACAGAATGAAAAATTCAGGTCGTTCAAGGGCCACGGGCTCCATTTCGCTTAACCTGCGTAATAGTATGTAGTAAAGGAAACAGGTTTTCCCTAGACTTGCGTTTGGGAGGCGATCATTTAATAATTAGCGACGAAGGCTTACCGATTCCTGGTTGTCCGGTTACAACAACCCCACCGCGTTGACGTGCCTTTGCAGTTTCTGAATCTTTACAGATTGTACGATAAGTGATGTCGTATTCTGATCGAAGTAGAAGTCCGCATGATTCAGTGTAACCAAGCTTCTGCAGGGAGTCGATATGTGTCTTCGGCACATGTTTCCAGGTGGTTCCATCAACATCAGATATCTCCTCCAGTATGACATTGAGGTCTTCGCCCCACAATGTCTTGTACAGTTGTTCAGCAACTTGCACCTCTGGCGGCGGAGGAGCTGGGTGTTAAACCTGGAGGATTGTCAAAAATTGTGCTCACCTGGACCTAAATCGATATAAAGGTAGACATGGAGAATCTCCGTGTTCGACCAGCCAGGGGGCACTGCGTCTGTGTCCTTTGTATTCACCGCCCATCCGTTAACACGTGTGCCGCGCATTACCCTTTTTTGGAGAGTATCTCGTGGCTCCATGGGAACTGGAACAAGCTGTGGACAGTCAAGTGTGAGTGGGAATGCTGAGTTTTTAAGATCACTGACCAAAGTGCGGAGTGAACAGTGGGAAAGCCTGAGCCCTTGACTCAAGGGTGAAACCTCCTCCGTCCAGATGGCCGTCAGAAGACCGCCAACGCTAGATATTCTATCTCTCGGGAAAAGTCGAAGTGTCGAAAGCCATGGTATGAAGACCCTGATCTGAGCGTCCATGGTGGTGGTAGGAGGGGTTGGAAAGAAGGCCGATGCTGTGAAGGTAGAACGACGTCATCGGTGCACAGCCAGTTCTTCGAGCTCACGTGCTTCGCGTTGTTGCTCGACTGGGACCTACAAACCCTAGTCGAACTCGAACCGTAGTAGGACCCACCGCCGCAGGCGAGGAAAAAAAAAAAATAGGCACGGCAAACTCGCGCACTCGCTCATCTCCAACCCGCAAATGGACGCGAACATCGACCCTCGCCTTCAACTTCAAGAACCGGATATTAGGCCGCTAGAGCCGACTTCCTCCACGGACATCAACGGTTCGGCCGGTTCGGGTGCGTGTTGCTGGTCGTTCTGGGCCCGCCCGAGCGCTCATCGTTCGTCGCTCCCACAGTCCCAGGTTTAGGTTTACGTCCGAGTCGATCCGATTATCAACCATCGTCAGGGCTGCAGGGTTGTGCCCCAGCCCCTTCGCTTCCCCCCTCAACTCGTCGTCGTCGTCGTCGACTGTCGGCGGCGACTCGTCGTTCGAGTTTGTGCCAGGCTCTATTTCTGTTCTTTGGCAACCCACTGAAGCTTGTCTCCAGCTCACTTCTTACTGCTATCGAACTCGAGGCAGGATGGACACGTCCATCCTGCGATCGGCAATCACCAGCGCTGCCGAACACCTCCCCAGCCTCCTCGCTTTCCCCCACCATGGCCGCGTCGTCCACTGTTGTCGGCGACGTGTTCTGGTGCGTGCTCGTTCGCCATTCTGTTCAGTGCCAACCCGCTGAAGTTTGTCTGCAGCTCTCGTCCTACCGTCGGAGAACACGACGTGCATCCATCTGATTATCAATCACCACCAGCGCTTCCGGATCCCACACAGGGCCTCTCGCCTTCCCCCCTCGTGGCCGCATTGTCAACCATCAAGAACTCGTTCGTGCATGCCTGTACTTCTGTTTGGGCAGCAACCCGCTGAACCTCGTCTGCAGGACTCGTCTTACCGTAGAAGAACTCAATGCACAATGTCGTGCACGTGGATAACGTGTCGGAGGGACCAAGGCTCAGCTGGTAGAACGATTAAGTGGCCCAGACACGGGTCCACCCTGCGGCCGGTACGTTTTCAGTCCACTAGCTGACCACCGTAACCGCTTACAATCTGGGTATCTCCCTGTGACAGGAACCAAGGCACGAGCGGCTCAAGAAGAGCTGCCCCGCGACCACTGTCAACTCTTCCCCTTCCGCCCTGCGGCCGGTACGTCCCCAACTCACCAACTGACTGTCGTAGCTGATTACAATTGGGAGGTTCTCCCTGTGACAGGAGCCAAGCTACAAGCGGTTCAAGAGCAGCTGCCCCGCGACCACCGTCGACTCCCCCCCTTCCACATGTTCAAACCCCACGCCGGCGTATGGCCGCATCGTCCACCCAGCGGACCAGGAGGGTTCACTGGCTGCTGACGAGGATTTCGTGGGCGCACTCCAGGATATGGCCTCTGTGGAGTCGAGCTATCAAAAGGCGATCAACGGAGAGCCGGACAGCGATGGCGGCGAGGAAGACGGGGAGGAGGAGGACGAAGATGGGAAGGGTGGGGAAGACCCCCAGGAGGATGGGGACGCGGGCAGCACGGGAGACCTTGCTGCCGCTGACGACAACATGGCATGGGTGGACACATTCATTTGATCTTCCGTGTTTATCATCCTAGTACTGATTCGATGGCGCGGTGGCCGCGTCTTGGTAGTTACTACTTACAAACGACTGAGAACTTGAACGAGAAGATGATAGTACGTATTGTATTGCGCTTCGCTTCGCGCCCGCGCCTCGTACCGGATCATGATGTGTCTGGCCCACGGAATTAGAGTCGGACGTGGTCGTTTTTTGCCACCTCTCATTGTCCACTTTATCGAGAAAGTAGACTTGATGCTTCCAATTCGTCTTCCTCGTCGTCTTAGTACGTTGCTTGTCATCGACAAAGGTACCGCACGCGCGTGCTTTTAAGACTCGCCTCGTTCAATTTCCTAGCTTTCTGTTGTCCCATCTACGTGCCATTTCGCTGATGGGTCTGATTTACCTGGTCGGAACAACGTCAATGCACTGCGTATCGTCGTTTCTACAAGCACAAGTACTCCAATATGATTGAGATCCCCCAGTCAAGCCGCGCCCGTCAGCTTCGAGTGGAGCGACGTTTTATTATTGTTTCAAGGAGCTCCATGGACTGCGCGCGCGGGCTGTCATATCGTAAGCTTTTCTTCCATACCTCGGGTTAATGGAAGCCGTCGTATTCAGGCGCAGTCCCCTTGCCTGAAACACCTTTCAGGTCCGGATATGACGTCGGCTCAGTCAGAGTGCGTCAGTAAGTTATCGAGCAGCAATACTAATCTCTGGCCCCTTCACGTAGCAACTTCAAAGTTCTGGCTGTCCCGGGCAGTATGGCCAATCTCTCTGTGTCCCTGGGCGTTCAAGGTATGCCGCATCGAGCCGCACCATGACGATTTTTCGACCCTCGCAGATATACTCATGGCACATTGAGGTGGCGGGGACACGAATTAAGCCATCCCGATGTCGAACGATGCACGACGCGTCAGAGGCTCAGCGGTTTGGGCCGATCAAGCACTGTGGCGTAGCCCTGGGTGTCCTTTCATGACTGCGCAGCGCCGGCCCAGCAAGCATTTACTACTACCTTGTTCTATTGGTCCGAGTCTTTACTCCTTGAAGCGAGCGGTAGTTAAATCCAACTCAGGCTCCGCATTGTCATTGACATCCATCACAGAATACAATTACAAGTAAACGCAGCTGGAGACAGACGAGGACCAAAAGTTTGTTCTCACTAGCCACCACGGGTGCGGGGAAACAAGGCACGAACGCGATGCAAGACGGGTGCACTTGAGTGCCTTGTATATCAGGCCCTGGTACAGTGGTCCCTCAGCCGTCGAGCTTTCCCCACACAAGCACGCCTTCTGCAAACGAAATGGCGTGCGTGCGAAACCCGTACTGCTGGTGGCCCCTGGTGTAATGTGTCGCTTCCGACCTTGTAGCTTACCCCTAATCTAACAAACTCTCATAGGCACTGGTCTTGGGCACTGGTCTTGGCGTTGTGCCCTGGAGAACTGTTCAAGTCAAGACTCGGAGGGGGGGGGGGGTTACTTTGAACGATGGCAAATTCACGTCGCGCTGCTCCTTGGCGCAGAGTTCCGTTCAACCCAACCTGATCGAACGTGGGGTCGCAGTCTACGAAAATATTACAATAATTCTCGTCTCTATCGGTCATACGGTAATGTTAGAAACAAAACAGCGCCCCAGGCTCTCCGGTTATGTTCCGTGGCCAAGCCCACACTTTCCCAGACAAAGGGGCTAACGTCCGGCGACCGCGCAGATGGCTGCCCTACGTTAAAGGCAAATGGCCGTTGGGGCTAGAGGGGTGTCTCCATCAGGAATCCAGTTTTGGGTGGCCTCCCATGCGACCATGTGCACCGGTCCACGTGTGTGCGACTTTGTAGCTTCTGATAATCCACGCTTCGCACGTCGCCCACAACGCCGGGTGAAAAAGGGACGTAGCAATCGTAAACATTCCTGTTCCTGTTCGTTCTATACAATGTGGTTTCGTAAAATCGGGAAAATAATGAGTGTGTGTGCAAGGATCTAATCTGAAAGTCAATGTCTTGTTGGTGGTGGGAGATCGTGGCGGGGGGTGCCGAAAATGCGTGAGAATCTGGACGCGAATAAAGCGACACGGATAGGCGCTGCCGTCATCGATACGACGGCGGCTCACGAAATGATGATTACAGGCCGCCGTCTCCTTCGGCACCGCAGTACAGGCACTGGGCGGAAGCTGAACGAACTCACGGGTACATCACGTATCGAGACGTACGCCGTGGTCACTCGCGGCCCGCGATAACGGGGCCTCTGCTTCACTGCCGGCTGCCGAGGGAGTGGGTGAGAAAGGAGGGGTATCCGAGTGAGTCGATTGTGGGGATCGTGGCGGAAGGACAATAGGGTCTGTGGGGGGGAGGTGAGCAACGTCTGGCAGTACCGATTGCCCAGTCCTCTACAAGTCTCGGAGGGGGGTATCCGTCGTATCGTCTGATGCATGGGATTGGCAAGGATCGGGGGTTCCGAAGACGATACCGCGACAGAGAATGAAGGTGGTATGTCTAACGGTTCTGTATCGTGAGCAGCGTCGAGCGCTGCTGCTGGGGGCGCCCGATGGGGTGGTATGTGATAAGACAACGGCGCGGGGCCATCTATACTAGGGGGGCCAATATATGGTGGCGGAGCAAGTGGGACGGTCCCTGGGAAGTACCGCGGGATGAACGGCGTTGGGCCTTGCATCGATGGTGGGTCATCGGATGCGTCGGTATGGAAGGACTGCGCATCAGACTGATGCTCTCTGTCTCGCAGCTCCTGGCGCGCGGAGCGACGACGACGACGATAGATGCTGATAGCAACACAAGCAGAAATAACTGCAAGCACCCCGACGGAGCCTCCCACCGCGCCAGCGAAGGTTTGAACCTCGTGTTTGTTTTTGGAACTGGTGAGAAACAACAGTGTGAGCCAAGGCAGTAGTAGGTAAAGATCGGGGTCTTTGGAAATGATCAGGGAAGCACTCGGGAAACGCGACGCACATTGCGGTAGATTCGGATATGATTCCTGTAGCGGGAGTAGAAGGTGGGCCGATGTCTGATCGAGTGAATGCGTAGTGATCCAATAAAAAAACTGAGTTGGGTCCGAGGTTGATCAAAAGATTGTGGGCAGAATTCGACAGATTCCCTCGCGAAAGAACTGGAACACTTGATTGGAAGCCCCCAGTATTTGTCGAACCATTATGGAGAAAGGAGCCCGCCGGCTCGCCATCCAGGGTAAAAGTAAGATTCATGAGAGTCGGCGTGCTGTTAGTATTGGGTGGTACTCCCAAAGGAAGAACGCAAAACAGGTAGATGGCCGAGCCTATAAAACGGGTGAGTGGTCGTCGTCGTTTGGGAAAACGAGACTCACCAGTGAAATTAAACTGGACCGATACGGGAAAGTCGACGAAGCTGGCGTCGTCGCTGTCGAGCTTATTCGTCACAAATGGAGAAGTAGTTGCGCCATTGGTAGGATCGTATGCGCTGTTATCGCCGTTGCGTCTTCCGATCACTAGACCTCTGCGCAGTCTCATCGCGGGTGCGACATGGTCTACAGCAAGATCATCATGATCATGATCACCTTCATCGTCCGCATCCCGAGTCGGAATCACGTGAAGTCCATGGTGCCAGGTATTATTGTAGGCAATCGTAGGGGAAGGTGGTGTCAGGCAGAAAGTGCACTGCGACGAGTTCTTGTTGAAAAACCATGCGGTATCCGGGTGATAGACGACTGACGCGTCAGTGTCGTCAACAGTAATGTTCACCTCCCCCGCCCGTGCAAATGTAAGGCACCCGAAGGAGGACGAGCGAAAGAGAAGATAGAGCGCATAGTATATCGCAAGTCTACTGACTCGGGCAGTGTTAGGGGCGGGGGGCAACTGATGCTTAGCAACACCTCTACTCACCACATCTTTAGGAACAGTGGACTATCACAAAGAAGGTTGCGCAGTTAGGAGTCGGTTCTGTGCCCGTGGCGCAATCGTGTCACAGAAGGGGGGAGGAGAAGGAGAGCTGCGCCGAGAACAAGTCAGGAGATACTTAAAGCACGCCACTTCACCTGATGGTGTAAAGGAGAGAATAACCACAGCCTGTACCAAAATAGAACCGGATAAGACATAGTTGCGCAGAAGCCTCGGTGGGAGTCGCTGTGAGCAGTGCCGGTGATGAGCGAAGGTCACAAGGGATTTACTGTCGTTCTCACCACTTCAGTACCTCACTGTGGTTCCTAGGCTTGGACACTAGCCCGGGTATAAGCGCTCCTATACATTTAGCTCCGCTGATATTGCCAAGTGTGGGAATGACTACCGAAGGTGGGGATCGTAGGCAGTTCCAGGCCAGCGTATGTGAGAGATTAGTATGATCATTCCTTGCTGCGGTTTGCTGCGGTTATTTAGAATCTGAGAGCCCTGATATCCTGCAATTATGATTAGTGAATTCGCTGCATGAGACCCGTTCAAATACCGCCTCGAAGTGCTGTAGCCTCGTCGCTAGAATCTTGAAAGAGTCCAAGGAAGGGGAAGGTTCCCACCGGTCACCGGCCTCTCAAGTTGCCGCTACTAAGTTCTCATCTACTAACTTAGTACGCTAGTCGTTCATCACTGGCAAGAGTGCCTTATCTACGTCTCCTGCTCAGCGTCCTCGCCATGACTTTGCAGAAATACACGAGATCCGTCGACGGTACCATCCCCGTCGTAGCTTTGCTCTATAACGACGAAGAGAGCTACGCTAGTCAAGACACCGTCGGTATATATGATGGGTACGTTACTCTATGCCCGCGGCCGAACACCGGCCTGTTCCCTGAGCCAAGGACACCGTTTACCTTGGTTGTATCCGCACGATTGTCCATACCTCTCCCGATGATTGTAGTGTCCCAAGGACCGCCAGTCTGTCGTAATCGTTCACTCCCTTTGTTTCGGCTTGACGGGGAGGGGGGGGATCTTTGGTTGGACTGTTAGTGCCTGCTATCACATGGGCAACATGCTCTCACGTTTTGTTCCCATTATTCTCATCCCCTCCCACATCCTGACTGATATCCCAGTATACAGAAGTCCATCGATCACCAGAATGGCACGATTTACGTGACGAGCCACCGGCTGTTCTACATCGATGTTCTCAAGCCCCACTCACGATCCTTCGTCCTGGACCTTTCAGCGATTGTCAGGACAGAATACTACGCAGGGCTCTTCACGTCATCATCAAAGGTCACGATTTACTTGTCATCCGAAACACCTGCAGCAGTGAGCGGAGACGAAGCCGCCGAGAGCTGGCAATGTGAAGTGTGCGACTTTCGTAACCCGCCAGGTTCGAGTCCAACTGGTGCCAAATGTGCGCTCTGCGGTGTCCCACGCTCCAAGGTGCTCTCTGCCGCGCCAACGCCCCCTCGTGCAGTATCGGCGCCGCCTCCCTCGGCACATCTCTTTTCCTCCTCGCCCCCTGAAGCCTCTGGCAGCCGACCGAAGGAGGTCGCGTGTCCTGCGTGTACCTTCTTGAACCACCCGGCACTCACGGAGTGCGAGATCTGTGGCACGGCACTCCCCCGTTCAGCACCCCCAATAAAGTCAGCGCCTCCGTCCCGCCCTGGGAGCCCGACATCCGAAGGAGCGGGTGGCGACGCGATGATTCGGTTGAGTTTCCGCAAAGGCGGCGACAAGGTGCTGTATGCCGTTCTCAAGCGTAGTCTCCTGGGGAGAGCTTGGCAGGTGCGCACACACGGTTTTTTTTTTTTACACCAAAAAAAACCCCCATTTTTATCCCGGGGCGCACGCGCTTGGAGACGTATAATACTGACTTTTTTGCACGACACAGACGAAATCAATCGGCGAACGGACTGCGTCATCGAGCGCGGAACGTATCGGCATTGGTGCGCACTGACGATCAATGATCCTCGCGTGGAGCTAAAAGAGCAGGCGTGCCTAGATGGTCTCGTGCGTGGAGTAGAAACTTCTACGCGAACAGCGCAGCTCGATATGAACGACGCGCTGAAGGATCTCGACGCCCTTATGGTCAAAGCGCGCGAGATGGTGCGCCTTGCGGGGGACCTGAACGAGCGGCTGACGGCAGTGACGAAATCCAGTGCTTCGTCGTCTGGAAATGCGGAGCCGGACACCGCGACGTTTATCCGATCGTCGCTGGCGCAGCTCGGGCTGCAGATGACGGACGTGCCTGTCACCCTCGACATGGCGCGCGATGAGAAGCGATGGTACGAGCAGCTCGCGCGCGAGCTCGCCGGCGTGCTGCAGGGCACGGGCGGGAAGAACGGACTCGGGATGATGGCGACGACTCGCGGAATCATCTCTCTGGACGAAGTCTGGGGCGGCTGGAATCGTGCGAGAGGAGTCGGTAAATAAAAAAAACTCCACCTCTATCTCCGTCATCGCGCGCTGCTGCTCAACAAATGACGTGCTTGTTAGCTCTCCTCACCCCCTCGCAATTTTTGCAAGTATTACCACATCTGCCTGCATATACGGACCCAATCATCACGGAACGTACGTTCCGTGCAAGTGGCCTGCGCGTGCTACATACCCCGACGTACACGCCGGCCGCTTTCGCCGCGCGGCTGCACGGAATGCTGCTCATCTCCGGCGCCCGTACCACGTTGGACATCGCGCAAGAGGAGGCCGTGCCTACGGGCCTCGCCGCAGAGATGATCGAAGAGGCGGAAGCCCAGGGCGTCATTTGTCGGGACGAAGCGGAACGCGGTGAGGTTCGTTGGTGGTTAAATGTCTTTCAGGGATACGTGTGGGACGGCCAGGACACATGATCGTATTGTAAAAGTCCGTATTAACATATCCAATATTATTTTCTACGTAGAAAGAGCAGAAGACGACAGAGAAATCTGTTCGGTGGGCCTGGCCTGGGTTGCTCCTCCTCGGCCAACGGTGTGGGTGACAGAAAGGAGAAACACATGACAGCCGGAATTTCGAACCTTGCAATTGAAGCAGAAGCAACATGTCATCTCCCCCCGCTCAGCTCGGCTACTAAAGTATTTCGTGAGCGCGATAAGTGGAGCACGTTCCTGCGCGCGCCACTGATTTCCAGCTCCGGGTTGCTGAGGATGGGCCGTCGGGTCAGTAAACGTAGATCCGAAGGATTCATATACAGTATCGTCGGAGCCGTGGTCTGCGCACCAAGTAGCAAAAAAGCGCTGCGGCGCGGGCGCAATTAAAAAAAAACCAATCTAACCCACAGAGAGACTAAACGGTGATGATGATACGTCGGATTTCCCGGTGGCTGGACGACGCTGGGTGGTTGACCGGTGCCGTGGTGTGCGGCGCGCGGTATGGTGCCCGGTGCAGGCGCGAGAGACTCTCTCTCGCATAATAGATCTCGCGCGAATGATGAATCCGCGAGCGCTGCAGTGATGCTTGTTAAGCATGTGGACCAGAAGTCCCCCAAGCATTCTGGCCAAGACGATTGGGGCGAGCGGAGGGGCGGGTCAAAGATCTACCTGCCCGACAAGCCCGGCGCGTATTGCGTGCTTGCAGAAACTATAACAGCCGTGGTGGCACGGCATTATCCATGATCTTCCGTGGGCTGACCCCTCCATCAGATGGTGGTGGTGTGGCACGGATGCGCCAAGATTAGGGACCCGAGAAATCTGAACCGTGAGCCTGTCCATTAAATGAGCGTTGCCATCGTTTGGGGGGGAGGGGGGTTCGTTTCGCCTGTCAGACACCTCGGTGACGGTTTGTCGGTGGCGTAGTGTAAGCCAGTGTCGAACGATGAGCGCTGTGTGTGGTATGCCAAATCTCATCAACACCGCCAAGAATTGAAGAGGGAAACATTTGGAAGAGTCTGATAAGGAAAGGCGATGAAGGCAGGAGAAGAAAGTTTGCATGGGACAAGCATCAATGGAAGTAACGTACGCCGCCGTGGTGATCTCGTGGAATCAGCAGTGATTAACTAGGGGCGCACGGATTGTTGCCAAATAATCATCTCGTCTCTTCGTTTGAGCATCTGGCTAAACTAGTGGGGATGATTCGTATGTTCAAGGGCCAGACGACTCCGGAAACAATAAAAAAAAATCTGGCAGGAACCACAGAAGATTACACGCCAACCAGATTTACTAGGTCGCTGACATACAGGTTGATTCCATAGGTTCTAGACAGTGATGATCAGTCTGATCCAGCGATGGTGCGACTTTTACGCCAGACGTGGCCACATGAACGGAAGAATACAGTAGAATACACCCCACGCAGCACTGCCGAAAGGTGGGAAAGCCCCGCGCTGAGGTAAGCACCCGCATATCGACGATAGAAAATGAGAACTGTATTTAGGAATTAAAACAGGCAGAATTATGAGGTACATCATCAAGGAGTAATACACGTGGGGGGCGAGGCGTGCGAGGCTGCATGCGGCAGAATTGCGTATAAAGACAGTGGTGTGCAAACGATAGGAAAGCAATAGCGAGCGAGAGAACGAAAAAAAATATTAGTGAGTGGTTGGTAGAAAAAGCAGTACAGAAGTAGGCGACGCCTCGCGTGATCGTGGGATGAAGGAAACAGGGGAAATTGCTACGGTGCGTATTATGTACGGATGGTGCGACAGGACATAGAAAACACAGCAATCCAAAGGTGCGACCGAGCGCAGGGAGAAGACGAATAGATAGGGCTACTGCTAGAACAGAAACCTTGAGACATTAAATGGCGTTATAATAACCACAGTATTTGGTGTTGATGATACGGCATTATCGACAGTTGAAGCTGGGGACCACGGATGGACAGGTTGAAGCAATTAGGGAATAATATATGATAGCAGATTGATTAGGCGTGGTCCCAGAACATAGTGTACTCTTCATCGCGACGACTGGTTTTCAAGTTCACATGACAATTTGCTGAGGCTCGCTGTGACTAGCGGCGAAGTAGCCAGGAGCTTGAAAAAACGGCTCGACCTGAGGATACGATGCTGATGAAAGGGTGGACGACGACTCCGCCAGGTACATGCCATCATAGGAACTCGTCCCGCTTGTATTCGAGAGGCCAAAACCCATCGAAGAGGTGTTAAGCGAGGCAAAGTCCACTGGTTCTTGCGCAGGTTCATTCGCTGCACGTGGGATCTGCGACTGGTGCAACGGAGTGGGCTCCAACGGGATGTGATAACCAGCAGGACTTGAGCGTGTCGAGCTGATGGGGGCATGTCCAGAAGTAAGAGCGCCCGCGTACGGGTGGTATCCGCGGGGGGCAGGGCTGCCTGGGACATAATCTGACATCGATGCGGCAGTCATTGGCCTTCTGATGAGCTCCCCGTTCTGGGCGACTGATGGAGTGACACTGCGATGGCGCCGAATGGGACCCGAACCCGATGGTTGGGAATGTTCCAAACTCTGAGAAAATATGTTTGACTGATCGAATACGGACTTGTGTGCGGGGGCAGAGACGGGAGCGAACGAGCCTCCGGAATACGGATTATATTGTGCTGACGAACCACTGATTTGTTGCGCCATGTGCGCGGGGGATGCCTCTGGACTGCGGAATCCTGGGCTTGGCAGAGGCGTGGCCCGCATACTCCACGGCGATGATGTGCCGACGGCGTGGTAACCACCTTGCTCTCGCGCGCTCGACTGCGCAAACTGGACATTGGGCATCGCTGATGTGAAGAATTCCTGTGGGGATGCGTGGACACCGGCCGCTGCGGAGGGAAGAAGGCCTTCTTCGGGAAGTTCGCCCTGAACCTCAACCTCGACCAAGCGGGTGGAAGCGTATGCAGCAAAATCACTGTCGTCACCATCCAGGTGGTCCAGGCCCTCGTTGTCAGCATCCGCACCCTCGTCCCCGAACATCCCCTGGCCAAAAGTAGAAGCACCGGAGTCACTAGAGCGTGCGTGAATGCGTGCATGCTGGGTTAGGTTATCAGAGCGAGAGAAACGCTTCCAGCACACAGAACATTGAAATGGGCGCTCCATGGTGTGTGTACGTAGATGCCGCTTAAGATGCTCGAGACGCTTGAACAGGCGACCACACGAGAACAGAGGGCACGAAAACGCCTTGACCTTTTGCGACGGAGGGAGGCTAGAAGATGAGTGAGAGGCGGATCCCCCGGAAAGCGCGTAGGGTGAGGGTCTCGACGCCGGAACAGCTTGTGGTTGAGATCCGTGGCTAAGGTTTGCCCTGTGCGGTTCATACAAAGGATAAGTGTTCTGCCTTGGAGGACGCGATATCCCATCCATCTCCGAGGGACGACCAAAAATGTTGGCGGAAGGGTTCGAGGCACCCATGACGAGCGCATTTTCTGGAAAGCTTGATGATTCCGCACGATGATTTGCGTGTCCGATCGAACTCGAAATTCCGAGTCGGCGGGCGTTGGCCTGGGCAAGGAAGGCATCGGAAGCATTCTTCGACAAGCCCAATCTATGCCCGATACTTGGCGCAACCTGATTCTCGTCCACAGTGTGTCGGACGCTACCAACGCTAGAGCCATTATCGGAGATTTCTTCGGAGGACCTGCGGGTCATCTTGGGCTGCCGTCGGCGTCGGCGCTTGTAGGAGGGGGAGCCTTCGAATAAAGAGAACATCGACAAGAATGCGGCACTGGGGCATGGACGGGGGCGAGCGTCTTCTCCAGAGCGCTCATCAGATGATGAAGAACCGTCTTCGCGGGAGCGGCCCACGATAGAATCCGCCGGGTTGATCATCTTGTTGACTGCACTGGTGTCGGCACTGTCGGAGCCAGGGGCCTCTTCTTCGTCTGCGTCGCCCTTCTGAGCCCTGCTGAACTGATCGTACAGGGAACGCTTGGGGTCGTATGTGAAAGACATGGCCGGCTCGCCCGTGACAACAGTAGTCGGCTCAAGGCCCATCTTCTCTCGTTTGAGATCACGTTCCAGAGCGTCGAGGAACAATCTATCATGAGGGACGGAGAACCTGCAAGAAGAAATTGATAAGCGCGGAGAAGGATAAATTGAAGGGTCTTACCAATAGAAGACCTTCTGCTTCTTTTGTGTGCGTATACATTGATACTTGAATAAAAGGTCAAGGAATGGTGACTAGATAACGAAAGAATGAGGCCTGCTGTTTCAGCGGAGAGCACAGTTTAAGCGGACCTTTGGTTCTTCCAGCGATGCATCAACGCCAGGTTTGAGATTTCTAAGGTCGCTGAAGACGCCCTCTTCGAACTTTTTCATGTTCTTGACGGGGCGACCAAAAGCCTCGAACCTGAATACGAGGGCACGTACGATGTCGGTACCAGTGATATGATAGAGCCCGTTCCATAGGACACATGTGACGTATTCTTGATTAGGAAGTAGGAAGCGATTGAGCGCGGGATGTGCGGCGCCGGGGTGTGTGGGATGTTCGGAATTCATATCCGGGATAGTTGAGCTGGACCAGGCTGAGGGGGCGGTGGCGAGGAAAAATTTGAGTCGGTCGAGATTGGCTAATCGCTCCTGCTCCTGGAGGGTCAAGGGCCGTGATAGTCCGGCACCATCCTGATTGTTCTGGAAGCTCTGGATAGAAGACGAAGTGAGGTCCGAGATATTTGATAAGAGAACTAGATCTTGGTCCTCGTCATCGAGTGGTCCTGTCATTGACATGTCAGACGGTTGGATGGGCTCTGTCGATATAGAATGGGGTCGGTAGTGCGAGCTGTTGTCGAAAGTGTCGGGAGTGAAGAGGGCGGATGATGTGATGTCTGATGGCGGATGAGAGTAGTGAGGATATGTGGGTTGAGAGAGATATTGGAGTGGGGAAGACGAAGACGTCGAGGGTACGTCCATGATTAAGGAAAGACTAAGGGATGAGGGTGAAGCGATATTAATGCCCGGGAAGGGTGTGTGGTGCGTGGAGGGTAAGATAGCTGGGACTATATGCTGGGTGAGAGGGAAGGATCAGATTGACGAGATGCACACAACCAGTAGGCAAGCACTTGCCAGGCCCCGATATGGCGAATAAGGATCCGACACCGCCTGTCGAGATGGATGAGGGGTTGAGGCGGTTGAGGTGGGCAACGGGGGAATGAATAGGCAAGGCTGTACAAGAGATGACGGGGAAGTCGGAGTGGAGAAGAGGCGACGGAGAGATGGAAAGAGAGATGAAAAAGAGGAAGGGGGGAATTAAGAGCGACGGGGGGGGATGATGAGTCGCTGGAGTGGACTAGATATAAGGAGTACACGGCGTTTAAGAAAGGGAGGGAAAGTGGAATGGGGGCGAAATGCAAAGCGAAGCACAAGCGAACCAACACCAACCCGCATAGCATATAATCCTATTTATTTTACTTATCATTTATCCTATATATTATATATTTAATTATCTCATTCATTGCCCCCGCCGATATCCGCCGCCTTTTGCTTCCCCTTGCCCTTACTTTTCCGAGTTTTTTTTTTTGATTTGATGGTCTATCCGCCCTCACCGGCCACTGGCTCGGCCTCAGACGCCTCGCCCCAACTTGCCTGCTCATCCCACCGCCACTACTCAGACAGAATGTTAGATTATCAGGTGCTCGTTCGGCTTGTAAGGGTTGCTCTAGTGTCACGTTGACATCACCTTCTCTATTGCCCCCCTCTTCTTCCTTGTCTCTCTTCTCTCAACTCCCCATACTTCTTCTCTCGTGACCCCCGTCCGCGTGCTGCTCCGCCCCCGACTGCCGTTCCTTCATCAATGGAGGAACCAGATGGGCCCTTGATCCCACATCGCTCCTCATCATCTCCCGATTGGCGCCGGCACCACTGCCTCGGGAACGCGGTGCGCCACTATACCCGACATACTTGCCTAAATTAAGTCCCCATACACCCTTCCACCCACTCCACCTAATTTACATACTACTCACCTCCCAACTTTCTCGACGCTGTTGAACCTACCCTCTGTTGTATGCTTTACTTACACTCGATGCCACCAGGCTTAGAATGCGTAATCAAATTGTCCCTTCCTTAGTGGAGACTCATGCATCGAAACGTCGAGGACCCTCTGGTCTGATCATTGTGGTGTATGGTATTGCAAATCTTGAATGGCCACTTATCCACTCCTGTCCTTCTGCCTTTTTGGGTCACTCTACTCATCGGACGGAATCTATCTCCAGTTCGAATACGGCTGGACCCATAGTTCGGGGTGTTCATTTCTAATTAAACCAATTTCTTTTCTATCTTCCACCTAATGCCGACACCATATCTACGCGGCCAGCCTCATTGTGAGCAAGAATGTTTGTGTGTGCTTACACCCTGAGCCGAGAAATCCGTGCATAACCCACTCAATCTGCTGCCGTGCCATATATCACAACGAAAGACGGTTAACGGAAAGGTATCCGGGCGACAATCCCGCCTAGACCCGTCTACACATTACCTCTGCGGCTAACACTATTTTCCGAGACTGTTCTCTACTAGCGCCCTGACATCTTTCTCCTGAAGGAGGCATTGCGAGGAACTTACCCAATCTAATATATTATGGGCTGTAGTGCCTATTGTTGCCCAAGTTCAGGAGGAAAATGCGCTCGTATCACCTATCACCGACACAGATTTAGAGCTTGACAGTAGGTCTCCCCTCCCCCAGCTGGAAATTGCAAAATGATCGATGCTGGCCCAATTTAGTCGACTATTCTTTGTCCCTCCTATGGAAGGCGCCTAATCAAGTACCTACCCAACTCTCCCTGTTGTCCCGCACGGAGTATTGATACTTCATAAATTTTGTCCGGAGGTCGCACTCACTGTATAGATCTTTCCCAGCGGCCGTTGGAGACACGCTTGCTTTTCGGAGAAAGTTCCGCGGATGCGTTGCGCATATTTTTCTAGAGAAAATAAAAACGCGTAGTAGTATTACAATGTCCGCGCAACGGCCCACATCCGCTAAGTTAGTTATTGCTCACTGCCACAGGTGAGCCTCGTTCCCATGCCTTTCCTGACCTAGCCTCCCCCACATCAGCCCGTATTTAATTTCCAATGCCGACCCCCGCGCTACTATCCCTCTGTGCCCCAATCAGGATGGATCCCGAAACCGACGAAGCCTAGGTTGCGCCTCCTGCACCAACGGGGACCTAGATTTCACTACCACTCTACCACTGCGGGTCATGTCGGTAATAGGTCCCGGTTTGGGCGCACAGAGATGGTGGCGGGAGAGACCTTGAGGCTGTGTCACGCGTCGCCCCGAAGCTCTCGGGATTGGGAGGATGGCTCGCAGCTTGTTCGTCTCCCGATCAAGGTTGAATAAGCAACGCAACGATCGCAGTCCTACATAGCTAGTTCATCGTCCATGACAGCCGACGGCCTTGCCCAGGATATATGCGACACCGCCTGCCACGTGCTTACGGCGCTAAACTGGCGCTTGATGATCACAAGGACGGATTGCCTACATGCCAGTCAGCCAGTACACTTCGATCCGGACAGTACTCGAGGTTCACGCATTGCCGACAGCAGGACAACTCGACGGGGGATCTGCGAGTATTAACCCACGGGGTTGGGGGCGTGCGTCGTGCGTAGAACTGAGAACTTGAATGCTTTGCCCATTTAACTCCTTAATTTCCAGTCCGAGATGTGACCACACCCCCCTAGCAACTGTATATGGGGAAACCGCAACCGTGATGCGGGGCTGCGCGATAGCAACAGCCTATTTTTGCTGCCGGTGTATGCTCCAGCACAAAAACATTCGTTGTTGCGACTCAGTATACCGAGAGTCCCCGAGTCGCCTATCCTATTCAAAGTCTTGCCATCGACTCGAACAGCGCAACGAATACGCGAGCAACCACACAAGCCTACAGCACTGATGTCCATGACATTAGCGGCACCCCAAGGTCACGCGTTTGCCTCACTCTTTGTGTTCCGAGCTGCTCGGCGTTGTATTTCATAAAATTAACGGCACTATATAGCCGGCGTGCATCGAGGATCAAACACAGGATTTACATCAAATACCGTATCAACAATGTCCCCGATGTCTCTAAGCTGTACGCTACCTCCCGCCGTGTGCTAGAGTATGCAAAGTGGATATATCCGTCGGGCGAATTCCTCAAACAGGCCAGCAAGCGCACGCATGCGCCAGCTCCGCGGCTCCATGGAGAGACGCTGGTGGATCGCCGTGTGGCGTGATTGTGCAAATGATGGGGTGGGCATCGTAGCCCTGCCGATGGGCCGCATAATCGCAACGACAGTGACCCAATACCTCATGATTCAGTCGGCTCGACAGCATCGTTGACGAAATCATTCCAGCTTATCATTTCGAGGACCATTCTTCGACTTCGTATGACGTGACTTCGGGCCAATTTACGGTAACGGTATCAACGGTGGCACATCTTGTATGTTATATAGTTCATGGATATCATGCGTATACAATGGCTTCTCTACCTTGGTTATGTCCGTGCTGCGAGGGAGAAAAGAGAGAAAAAACAACAACTCAAAATCACTTGGATCACTGATCTAGGACCGAAGGCGGACCCAATGTTACGCGAAGCACCCGCCACAGATACCAACCCCAGCGTACGTACGCACTTCTTGGTCCTGTCCTGAAGTACATCGAAGACAGAGAGCCGCGGAGGGCGGGCTGCATACGCCGCTTTCGCGATGGCCATGAGGGGTGCGCACCCAAGAAGCGACGAAGAAGCGACGAAGGGAAACACGTGGCTGGGTCACGTTGTCCGAAGACGAGTAGATTTGTCTCGGGGCGGGGTTGATTGGACGATTGGGGTCTAGAACCGGAACCTCTCGGAATGGAGTTGGCTGCCTCTTCTTGGAGCGCAATACAGTCCATCCAGTAATATTCTTTTGATTTTTGGTTTTTACCCTCGAACGTTCTTTTTTCCTTTTTGCCACTTGTCGTTGTCCATTTCATTCGTCATGCATCATGCATCATGATCCACACCATGCCCGCCCGCACTGATTGGCTGTACTAGGTTGCACGCTTGCGTCCTCCATCGACTTTGTGATTGCTCTGTCGTTGGATGCAGAGCAGGTCCGAGATGACGTACGGTTTTCACACTGCAGCCCGATCAAAAGGTTGCTATGACTCGAAGCCGCAGATAGCCAATACTGCCAAACCCTAAACTCTCCAACCGACGGATACAGTATCTGTCTCCGGGTGTGCCCAGCATTGGGGCGTTTAGGCCCCGCTCCCCCGAGAGCGCCTCCTCCATTTAAATGGTTTTTATTTATTATTTATTTCGGTTGAGTGCAGACTCGGAAATGCAAGTGCCGGAAAGATACAGATCCATCCGGATTTCCGATGAATGTCTGACATGCGTCCTTTGCGCATTTTTTTGCCCATCAGTCAGCATGGCCACAACGCCCAGGGCACGTCAGCAATGCGACAACCACTTTTGGGCGAGGGCGAGGCGCCGTGCTGGTGGTGCGAGGAGTCGGAATCCTCTTCGTGTAGATCTGTGGATTGAACAGTTTTTTTCCAGGCGCGGAGTTGTGGGAGCAAGTTGCTGATAAATAACGCACACCACGTACAAGTCCAGGCTGTCGCGGACTTTGACGGCCTAGGAATTTTCTTCTGGTATTTTTTTTTGGGCACGCATCACTTGGGTTGGCGCCTGATCGCTACTGCGGGCTGGTTTCTCGGGCGGCGAAAAACCTCCGAGTCTGCCCTTCAGAGTCCTTCAGCGTTAATGAATGAATGATCGCAGCCTCATAGTTACGGATGCGAACACAGGCGGATCTTGAACGGATCTGTCCGTTCATTCTCTAGCAACTTAAAGAGAGTGCTTAAAAGTCAATTGAAAAATGCCATTCACGGAATGCTGCCGCCCAAGACTGACACAATCGGAGTGCCTCCACACGACATTCCCCGGTCGCTGACGGCTGATTGCACCCGCCCAGAGTCCGCCAAAGTTAATCAGATAATAGCTCATACCTATTCTGCGAGCGTTGCGGAGATCGCCACTGGATCACCGCCCTTGTGGAGGAAACCCCGCGTGTGGGCACACGAGGACAGACAACTCTTGAAAGAGTCCGCAAGTGACTACAAATTCAAGATAGCAAAAGTTAAATAAAAATAATCAAAAAGTAAATAAATATTGAAAACACACCTTCCTCTTCGAGGTTCGAGGGAGCTACAACAATTGTGATCGATATACGAGATCCCTTATAGTGGCGAAAGCTTGTTTTGGTGAGAATTTTTTGCGCCCTACCACTGGTACTTCTCTGGTTTACACCTGGATACCCGGCTGTCCCTCCAAATCCGCATGTCCCGCACTAGACCCGAAGCAGGAGTAAAAAAAACCGTCAAGAGACCACCGTAAAGCCATGTCGGTCAGGAAAGTCCGTGTGCCGCACTTTGCAGGGTTGTGTGGTCCAGAAAAAAAAAAAAAAAAAGAAAGAGAAAAAAGAGCGGAACCTTACGACTTTGAAATACTGTGCGAGGCTCGCGATCGGGCACTTTTACAGTAAGGTCCCACAGGAGTAGTGCGCGTTCGGAGGATGAGAGGGGCCCCTGGTCACGGTATACACTCATTTCCATGTCTAGGTAGGATTTGACATGTCCACGTGTACAGCACCACCACTGTCATGTCTGACAGGCACGCGGCGTTTCCCTCGACCCAGAGTGTGGCGCGCTCATTTGACACACACACAATGGGTGAGGTGCGTGCGTGTTACTATCTCCGTCGCCGTACAAGGAACCTTCGAAAGTACTGTATGAGGTGAGAAAGAAAAAAAGAACAAAGTGGCCCAACAAATACGGTCCAGGAGACTGGGTTCTCCTAACTTGATCAATCCTGGGCGGCTCGGAAGCACGAGAACATTCAGTGAACTTACGAGAGCTGACTAGCGCTGACTCGTTCTCTAGATCTCATGAACACAGCATCGTGTAGTAGACTGACGTAGTGGCTGAAAGTAAGGACCTGTCATGCATGTCATGCCCCAAGTTCTCAGGTCCTAAGCCACTAGTACCCTGCCCACCCGACGTCGGGCATGATATATATGCATGATACCTCCTTTTCGATGTATTTCGCCACTCTCGTTACTTTGTGATATGAAGCGCTAGCCGCTGTCAAACGATTGAAGACCTTCGAAGGGAAAGGGCCAGGAAGCAGGGGCTAGGAGTTATCCGAAGCTTCCCTGTGATGCGAGGAGCGAACGTCGGAGGGCCCAGGTGGGTACTGTACGTCGTTTGATGGACTTATCTTGCTGTACGCAACTTCAGTACTAGCTTCAGTCCACGAATCTATCGTTCGTGATGGTGGCGTTCAAGTGCCCATGCCGATTACGGTGAGGCGTGGCCGAAACAGCGAAACTGGAACGACGAACCACTGATCTCGCAGAAGCCGCGACGTCGCGGTTGCGAGTATCGCTCCTACTTCGCCATTCTCGGAACCAAAGACCGAGCACCCAACGATTCGCATGAATAGCATATCACGGGCAGGTGTAAAAATGCACGGATGGTAACATGTTGTCTCTACGAAAATGCTTTTCTCCTATCATAGTACGTACAATCCGAGATATCACCTGTTCGCGGGCCTTGTCCCTCCATCAACGTCGGGCATAGGCAGCGAAGCCTACCGTATTCGTCACTCATTGCAACCGAGGTGTGTCCCCCCGCTCGCTTCTTTGTTGGTGTGATTCAGCTCATTCAGGGCTCCAAGAAGCATGTTTTTACGCAATTACAGTCGAGTTACCTCCCCTACACCTTGTTCCCAATGTCGAGGCTTGCGGAGGTGGCAGCGTGCGCCGAGCATTTGATGACGCGATGATGGGCCATGACGCGGCCATACGTGATCACTTTACCCATTTCGAGACACTGAGTCTGTCCAGTGACTGAATGACGTCGAACCACAAATCGACTGCACCGTTTGCTACAGGCCATGGGGGGGAGGATGACCAAAATGCCAAGGCAAGGTTAGCTCGGAATGCTGCAACGGCGCCGTCGCCTCGTTGCATTATCAGTACCCTTCGCCCCTCCTTCAAACCCCGAATGCCTTCTTGTCAGCAATGCGACAATTCTTCCTGTCGAGGCTGGACTGACTGCGCACATATGATAGCGTGGCTCTGGTTCGCCACATCATCTCATAATGCTCAGCCATCCATGCGAATCTCCCTGATCACTGTCTCGCTGGAAACGAGAGCTTCTCGTGTGGCAATAACCGCAGAATCACTTCTGCTTGGAACCGGCAGGATGACCATTCTTTGCCGCTACAAGTATATTCGGTCCTCTCAATTCGCCTCTCCTAATCTTTCTTTTATTTCTTTGGTTCACTCGGGCGTGCTCAGGAAGACACCCTTTGCGTGTACAAACCCCCCTGTGCCTCAGCTAATCACCGTCATAC
Source organism: Lactarius akahatsu (assembly GCA_021524915.1). Taxonomy (NCBI): domain Eukaryota; kingdom Fungi; phylum Basidiomycota; class Agaricomycetes; order Russulales; family Russulaceae; genus Lactarius; species Lactarius akahatsu. The sequence goes on along the minus strand of JAKELL010000089.1, from coordinate 11,163 downwards.
CCATAAGGTCCAAGGTCTTCAAGTTCACTTTGTTCGTCGGCTTTTAATGACGCTTTGACTGCATTCGTTCCCCATGCTAATCAGCGTCGCGTCTAGTTTCCGCCGACGCCTTCCTTCAGCCGATTTTCCGCGGAGCGTCAGTTTTTGGTGAGTACATTACACTCGCATAAAACTGCGTCATCAGGGAACGCCCATCTTCTCGAGGTCATGGAAACGCCTGTCCGAGGGATCACTTGCAATCTTCTATCATACCTCGGAGCCATCCTTCGAAGCCGTTGGCGCGCCCCAAAGCGATGCGACCGTCTCCATGGGCCGATGGTGCTGTTCTTAGTCAGAAGCGCGGCAGGTATTGTGGCCGCGGCTCCCTCACTCCACCCACCGTATCCATCGCCATCGAACGCTCGAATGATCACAGAGCTGATGAAGTGCTAATTTGGCACCAGCGGCATCCTGCTGTACGCCACCGCCGAACACAGCCTCTAATTTCAATCGCCTTGTCACAAGCTGGAATCCGTGCGAAATGATTTTGCGTGATGACGGGAATCGACAAGGAAAGTTGGAGAGCAGTACAGCTCTGACCCAACAGCACAAGATGCGTGCGCACAAAGGCAGTGGTGCTATCCTTGGCGAGCCTGGAGCTTGAAGCTTGAATATTATGAGGGTTGGATGTTTACTCAATCGGGTCTAACCAACAACGGGGGTTGCGGATACTTCCGTTCCAGGCACGGGTTAGATATAAGGGGTACCGTTGCTGGCCGTGGGCCGTGTGATTAGTCCCGTGGCAGCTAGGAAGGGTCTTCAATCGTCGTTACCCTAGACACTGAGGGCTGTTGTCGGTACAGTGTGAGCACGATGCCTAATGGACTCTCAATAGCAGTGCTTATCCGGGTGATCGCCCACGAAGTTAGCGGGGCCGCTGCGGCGGGCGCTTGTTCCTAGTACCGACAGGTCGAGGCTGTCCATCAGAGTACATCATCACCGTGTACGACTACGGCGACCACCGTCCAAATTTGCTCCCTCCCACAACACCACCCTTCTCAATCCTTCCAACGATCGAGGGGACTCGTTTTTTTGCGGCCATGTCCTATCGCAGCGACGGCCTTGGGGGCTATGACCACACACTCTTATCCTCTGTGCCTGATCCGACACGGGCAGAGAAACAGGTACGTGGAACTCTCACCCTTATGTTTTTTTTTTTCCTTCCTTAGAACTGGTCATTCTGAGCGGTCTTTTTTTTTTTCCTTGTGTATCGCTAGGAAGGGTACAATGTCGACCTGCTCGAGGAAAGCCGCGATCGCCGCGCACCTTCTCCCCCCACTAACGGCGCAGCGTCGGACCATAACGGTACCTTGCTCGACTACAGCCCCGGGGCCATAGGCCTTGCTCGCAAAGAAGACCCGATAACGGCGACGACGAACGATTACGAGCCCGTCGAGAAACGCGTGCCGTGGTACCGGACGAGAAAAGGGCTCATTGGGATCGTCGTCGTCGTCCTTGTTATCATTGCCGCCGCTGTGGGAGGGGGTGTGGGTGGCACGCGGCATAGCTCCCACCCTGCCAACAACAACGCCACCACAAATGGAGTGGGACAGTCCGCGAACAATTCCACCCAGGGTGTCGGCTCGAGCAACTCCACGTCCAGTTCTACTACTTCACCGCCCTCCAACACCATCGGGCAGGCCGAAACTACAAGTCCACTACCTAGTGGTGGTACTACCTAGTGGTGGTGTCGATGGTCGAGGTTTTGCATGAGGTTCGTTGCTCCGGGCATAATATTCGGTATTCCTTTGGGTTAGCCCTCAGACACGCAGCAGCGTTACAAAGTCGGGTTTGGGTCCGTATTCTCCGGCCAATTTCGTGCCATATGTATAAATATGCTTACTTACACTATGGTGGACCATCTCTTTTATTACGTGGATTTCTATTCTTCTACTGCATTTGGGCGTGAACTAGACAAGCTGAGCAATGCAGTCCAACATCATCTAATGTATGGAGGTTCTAACAGGAACGGACCAACATCGGCAAGAGGTGCTCTTATTGCACAAACGTCGCAGTACGAATATCTGGTAGCACAATCAGTGATGAAGAAGACTGTTCTACGGAGCTACGTCGATTTTTATCACAGGTAGCCCGGGATCGGGAATGTCCCTTTCAGCGAGCCCTCTGACTTTCGTCATGACATCCTCTAGTAGTCGAAGAAGTCCCTCGATCTCCTCTTCATCGCGCTCTCTTACATCGACGGCCGTCTCGTGGTCATGGTCCAAGAGAGAGGCTCTCATTTCGAGGATCAACGAACGGAAGTCTTGCAATCGCGTGGCGGCATCGAGTATGGATCCCGAGGCACCTATCACGGGTGACGTCGAGGCCATGCAGGATAGCCCGGAATTCTCGGAACGAGAGACACGATGTCTTCTGCATGGTTCTGGGAAGAGTTCGACGCTTGCACGGGACAGATCAGGGTACAGGCTCTGCACGGGACGGACAGACACGTCCCCCACCTCAGTGCTTGAAACTGTGATCCAGGGCCAATCATCGCTCTCGACGTCATCGCAGGAAAGAGAATCCGGTGTCTGGAGTGTAGGAGACGGAGGGGAGAACGCAGGACGAGGCGGGCCTGGCGTGGGCTCTGATACGAGCACCGGTCCCGACTTGCTGAGAGACGAAATATGGGGGGAACATGCGACCACCACTTGTCAACTGCTTCTTTGAGCGAAGTGCAAAACCTTGGATTGACGATGAGTCACACACAGCTGCGGATGAAGCATAACGTACCCTTCCAAAATCCATTCATGTGCCTAAGAAAAGACAAGTGACGGTGTGAGACGGACATCTCTCTCGAACTTGTTTCATGCGGGGAGGGAAGAATACGCGTGCCCAAGTGTATCGAGACGGCTGTCTGAGACGGTATCAAGGACCTCGAAGGCATTATGGTGGACCAACTGCTTGACGAGAGAGATAAGGCGCATGCTGCGGATTAAAATAGCTAAGTTTGAAGCCGGCTGGTTTTCTTCAGAACCAGGGAGTGGGTAAGCCGGACCTAGACCTGGACCATTATGGAAAGGAAGGAAGAAGGGTAACGTTGCCGAGTAGTCGACTGAGACTGCGTACTTTCGTATTTGTTCCATTTGCGGGATGAGCGCCGATGAGCATATGGGCTGTTCGGTTGGGACCAACGACCACAAGCTCGAGCTGAGTACCGAGGACAGCGACGATCGCAAGGTGGCGTGCGAAGTTCTCTTCTCACGGTGGACCGAGTTATTTCAAGCGAAGTATCGTGTGTTGCTAATCTTCGTGCGCAATGCTGTTTTCCTCTGAGGGACGAATCGACCATTCTCTCGTCTCGGTGTCGGCCCGAGTGCCTTTCAAATTATTTCACACCGATTTATAAAGGGGCTCTAGCTCAGCCCCTAAAGAATGACTGAAGCGTCGCTCGCGTTGACCTTTGCTCTTACCCTCTCCTACTGCTAGCGCGCGCTCAAATCATCACCATCTCATACTACTGTACTGGCATTGCACATCATGCTGTGAAGCCCGGCTCCGAACGCTAGAGTTGAACGGAAACTTTCTGCGCCGATTATCGTCACCTGCAATGCGTTTCGTCCAATTGTGTGGTAGTACCCTTGGGATCGTATAATCTGGCCCTGACCCAACGTAAATGGTATGGCTTCCCTGGTACAGACGCTTCGGAAATCGGGACTATCACACTACCCCTTATCACCCTTGGACGAGCGGTCGTCTATGAAAGTTCAATGACGTACCTATATGTTAGCCAGAATGACTGCCCCACCGGAATAGAACCAATGGGGTCACTAATACCCCTGCGAGCAATTCGTTTGCTGTAGGACTGCCGCGATACAGTTACCAGAGGCGCCTGCGCCGATCACAAAATATGTCACGGCATGGCCATGATAATCAAGAAACTGCGGACATCCAAAACCGTCAAGAAAGATGGCCACTGCTGCAACCTGCAACCTTTTCAGGATTCGGGTGATGTGACCAAAATCGTCCTGATTCACGTTTGTCTTCATTGGTCATCTTTTTGTAATTTGTGCACGACCGCAAGCAGATTTTTGATATTCTCCCCTTCAGTCTTGGAAAAGATGACGATATCGTCGAGGTACACCATCGCGCATCTGTCGATGTATTCACGAAGGATGTCATTCATCATGCTCTGGAACATAGCCGGTGCGTTTGTTAATCCGAACGGCATTATTCGGAATTGATGGTGTCCATATCGGCATAATGTGAACACAGTGTTCTCTTCTCGCTTCTTCAGTCAGACGAACTTGCCAGTATCCACTGTGCAGATGAAGTTCGCGCCGGCAAGTTCTGGTAGCATTTGCCTATGCACGGTAACGGGTAAGTTTTCGGTTTGGACAGTTTACTGGCCCTAAGGTCCACGCAGATAAGTCCATCTGGTCGAAGAAGCTAAAAGGAAAACTGTCCTTACATCCTGGTACGATGACTTTCAGTTCCGCGTAATACCATTTGGATCAACAAAAGCACCGGCTACTCTCCAGAACATGGTGAATGACATCCTTCATGACCACATTCAAGCATGCGCAATGGTGTATCTTGACGAAACCACCATTTTCTCCAAGACCAAATGGGAGCATATTGAAAATGTATTCACGGTTGTGTGCAAGCCACAAAAAGGGTGCCTAGTCCTAAACGAAGGCAAAAAGGGGTGGGGACAGTCATCGATCCTTGGTTACACATTGAACAGGTTACAGCAATACTGGGGTGGCCATCTTGCCAGTGCTCGACGATTTCGGGGTGCGTGGTTTCGTAAATATCACTGACACTTTGTCTGCGGGTTTGCAAAGGAGGCGAGTACAAATTGCGCCCTTGCAGGGGCCCCCTATTCACTGGGCGGAAGAATGCGACTCGGCGGCAATCTCCTGGACCACCCCACCATCTTTTGTGATCGACATAGACGCTTTGCAGGGGTATTCATCCCATCAGTTTTATTCCCATTCGTACTAACATTTTTCGAGACGGACGCTCGTCTGAGTGGGGTACCAGCACCACTATGCCCCCCTCCATATGCGTCATGCATCGTCAGCCTGGCGTGTGTGACGTCATTTACTACTATCGCTCGGGCTCCGCCTCTAGCTATAAAACACCCGTCCGTTGCTTTCACGCTCATTCACAACTCACCCTCACCACTCAAGTAAATCATACAAAGCGACATGTCCGACTTCAGCTCTTTCGCTAAAACCTCCACCTCAAGCAACCCGCCTCAGCCTCAGGCTTCCGGCGGTCGTACTGGGCAGGAGCCGTCTGAATCCCAAGGTTTGGACCAGAGCCAATACGTTGAGGAGGTCGAGCCCGAAGCGCAGGGTCAGAATGCGTTCAATTCAGAGAGGCCGTTGAATGTCCAGCCTACTCAGAGTGGTAGGTGCCGGTGTAGGGCTCCGTCGGAGATCATATAACTAAAAGTGTGCGAACTTCTGTATCACTCTAGGCGGCGTTTCTCGTGACGGCAAAGAAGGTTTACCCATGGGAAAGGCCGGGTTGGTAGATAAAACTTTTGGAAAAGTAGAAAAGGTCAGGGTTTCTTGGCTTTGCCTTCAAGTTTCTCGTCGTCTTACCGGCGATTGTGACAGGTAATCGGTAAAGCTACCCGCAATGATGATAAGCATGAAGCTGGCGAGCTTCGTGAGTCTGGGGGGAAGGGGGCTGTTGCTGGACAGGCTCGCGCACCGCATGACTAGTTTGTTCAAGAGTTTGTTAGCGTTTACAATCGCACCTGTTACGTAATACGATATGAATTGGGCGGCTCTGCCAGCTGAGATGCTTGAAAGCAACCGCGTTATTCTTCCCTTACTGTCATGAATGTGTTCTCCAGGGCGGCCCCAAAGAAAGGTTCGCCAAGATTGTAGAATCCACGTCTATGCTATTAACCAGCGGTCAGGCGAGAACTTTGAGCTACGGGCCGATTTGAACAGCGAGTATCGCGACAAGCGGAAGGATGCTATAAAGAAGGTCATCGCTAATATGACGGTTGGGAAGGGTGCGTGGAGATCTCGCTTTTGTTGACTGTTCTGCCGAAGCCTCTCTCGAAAGATGTCAGTGGTCTCTTTCCCGATGTACTCAAGAACATGCAAACCGAGGACATCGAGCAAAAGAAACTCGTCTATCTCTACCTCATCAATTACGCAAAAACACAGCCGGATCTAGTCATCCTTGCCGTGAACACGTTCGTCAAAGACTCGGACGACCACAATCCGCTCATCCGCGCACTGGCCATTCGCACGATGGGCTGCATCCGCGTCGAGAAGATCATCGACTACATCGCAGGTCCATTACAAAAGTCCTTGCACGACGAAAATCCATATGTACGAAAAACGGCTGCCCTCTGTGTTGCCAAACTATACGACCTCAAGCCGGAGTTAGTTCTGGAGAATGGCTTTCTAGAACAACTACACGAGATGATTTCGGACAGCAACCCGATGGTGCGTGCATCATTTCCACTCTTCCATCGTCTGATACCCCCCAAAGGTTGTCGCAAATACCATCACCGCATTAGCGGATATTCACACATCGGCCACTTCTCAGCCGTCCACCTCTTCCTCTGATCCCGCCGTATTCACCGTTACGCCTACGATCTTAAATAAGCTCCTCATCGCGCTCAACGAGTGTTCCGAGTGGGGCCGTGTCGCTATCCTGTCTGCATTGGCAAGGTACGAAGCTCAGGATGAGAAGGAAAGCGAACATATATGCGAGCGCGTGGTACCTCAGTTCCAGCATGTGAACGGAAGCGTTGTTCTCGGCGCTGTCAGGGTGGGTCCATTCACTCGACTTCTTGCTCGGGAGAACACATGTGTGACGTCTCAGTAGGTGATTATGATCCACATGCGCAAAGTGAAGCGTGAGGACTTCAACAAGCAACTCATACGCAAAATGGCTCCTCCTCTTGTCACTCTTCTGTCCTCTCCACCGGAAGTGCAGTGGATCGCACTGAGAAACATCAATCTTCTACTTCAAAAGCGTAGCGATATCCTGTCCAACGAAATGCGTGTATTTTTCTGCAAGTATAACGATCCTCTGTATGTCAAAGTGGAAAAGTTGGATATCATGGTTCGCTTGGCCAACGAACACAACGTAGACGCATTGTTGAGCGAGCTGAAGGAGTACGTCGGCATACTCTTTCGGCGTGTATTCGGCTCTGATGATTTCATGATAGATACGCCTCTGAGGTTGATGTCGATTTCGTGAGACGTAGTATCAAGGCTATAGGTCAAGCAGCAGTCAAGATCGAGGCTGGCGCTGAGCGGTGTGTCAATGTACTGTTGGACCTTATTGCGACTCGAGTCAGCTATGTCGTGCAAGAAGCCGTCGTAGTAATGAAGGTCCTTCCTTCTATCAATATTTCGGGGAAACCTCTGATCTTGGGTGTTCAGGACATTTTTCGAAGATACCCCATGACATACGAAGGCGTCATCCCGACCTTATGCGCAAATCTAGAAGAATTAGACGAGCCAGAAGCGAAGGCGTCTCTTATTTGGATTATCGGAGAATATGCTAATAAGATCGACAATGCCGACGAACTATTAAACATTTTCGTGGAAACTTTCACCGAGGAGTCCTATTCTGTGCGATTTCCCTTCGTCTCGATACACGCGCCGTCGTTGACCTGCGTATGCGAGCTGTAGGTGCAATTGCAGACGCTCACCGCAGTTGTGAAGCTTTTCCTTTTCAAGCCCGACACATCTCAGGGTTTGGTTCAACGTATTCTCAATACGGCGACGAAGGACTGCGATTCGCCCGATGTACGGGATCGGGCGTACATCTACTGGCGTCTTCTATCAACAGACCCCGGAGCGGCAAAGGTATCGAGGTTTTGCGTCAGTTTTTCTGTCGTCGCTCCCGCTCATACCCGGTAGTCTGTCGTTCTCGCACACCGACCGCCGATATCGTTGCCTCGCACTACCGTTGCTCCTGCACTACTTAACGAGTTAATCGGAGAAGTATCCAGTCTGGCAAGCGTCTATCAAAAACCAGCCGCCACGTTCATCGGCCAGGGGCGAGTCGGCGCTGAAGCAATGCAGCGCAGAGGTGCCGAGTGGGTCATCATCTCTCCGTGCCCGCTACAAGGAACTGAGCGTCCGTGTCCGTCAGTCTTGCCGATTCGGCAAAGACCGCACTGCAAACTGTCGCCGCTGGACAGGCATCGGAAAATCTACTCGACTTTGACGACGAGCCCGCGGCGGAGCAGCCGACGGGCCTCGCCGCTACTCAAGTGCTGCAACAGCCCGCGGCGAAGAACCTCCTGTCCGGTACATCGACCAACCCACTGGACGACCTCGTTTCGATCTTTGGAAGTTCGTCCTTGTCACCCAGCGTGCCGCTGGCCGCGCCAGCAGGGGGGGCGGCAGCTCTAGACCCATTCCACGGGTTCGGCGGGGTCGTCTCTCCAATTTCACCGGCGGCACCAGCACAGCCGGCGTCAGCGTCGAACCAACAGGAAGATCTCCTAGGGCTATTCTAGACTGTGATGGTTTGAGTAGTTATTATTGCAGAATCGAATTTGGCTGCCCAGTCCCCCACGGCTCGTCCACGTGCGGACCTTTGTGAGCGCAGCGGCTCGCAGGCAAAGTTTGGAACGGGCCGCGGGAGATCGCTGTCCAAGGTAATAATCTCCGGAGCACTATTACAACTACAACCACTACTAGACTCCGTTGCTGCGGCCGCTACACGTTTGCTGGTTCCTGTTCTCAGAGGAATCCTTGGAGGAACCTGATGCTCGCTTGTCACCCCACGATTGACACCCAAGACTGCAGTAATCCAGAAATCCGTCGACGCGAAATATTGTTGGCTCTTTATTCATGACTCAATGCCGCTCGCCGCTCTGTCCTGACAACCAGATAATGCGGAGTACGCCTGAATCCCATCATACACCCCATAGGCGCTCAACCATCTGGCGCGCGAGGTCTTCGCAGAAAAAATATCTCAATTCAAACCGTTTTTATGCAGGTCACATATGACTGGACTGCGGCGAAGCTCCAGCACAAAGAACACGCTCTCCCGTCGCGTCCCTCATTTGTCTTCGTTGGTCTAAGATAACACTATACTTTTCGCTTGCTTGTGATCTTATCGTGGCGCGCACGAGGACCTGATTAAGTTGTTGTCTTGGGCGACCGGGTTGTTTCATGCCATGAACGCACGGCTCCACTGTACGATTCCCTTACTCTCCTTCATTCAGAAGGAGTTGAAATAGTGAGTGTAAATGCATGCCGTTTTACCAGTGATAAAGATCGACTGTGTGCACACGTGGATGACCGAATCAACTCGCTGATAATGATCTGATCGAGGTGATCGGTTCGCCTCTCTCGTGTGGGTTTCCGCAAGATTTCCGAGTCAATCAAGTAGTCAATTAGGATTCACTGTCACTCTAACTCCCGTCGTATTTCACAAATGCCCTCAACATGTCGGCACTGAGGCTAGAATGGGTGCAGTCGTCGATGTCGTAACACGATCCTCGATTGTCGGGGATGGGATGTCACGGTTTGCCCGGGCCGGTTATCCTCGGGCCGGGCCCAGCGCCCCGTCTCAGAGCTCAGAGTCTCGTCTCACACTGCCACCGTGACCATACAGCACCAGGTAACTTGTCTAGAATCCTGGTTCCGGATCAGGTAGTATGTCACCTTTGTTAGTTTGTCTGATGCAGCGCTCGGTAATGTCGGTGTTTCAAGAAAACGGTCGAATGCTATGCAGCGTCGGCAATTTTCTTGAATTGCATTTTCTACTCCTCAGAAACTTGGCGTTCTATTTGTACAGTACGTGTTCCTAGGAGCCCAAATTGGTCTTTTGATTCAGTCTTAGCAGAAGTCAGTGCGACAAACTCTTGATAACGACTTATTTTGGTAGTCCAGGGGCCCACTTCTCTCCGAGTTTACCGTACTGCCTGACCCTCGAGTTTCTCTGGTCTACTGTATGACAACGGCTTCCATGCCTCATGACATTGTATGCCGCACTTCATGGCGCCAGTAAATTCATTGCAGAATACCTGTGGGATTCCCTGATCACAGTTCAAGTTCCCGCTACGTTTCCAGAAAAGAAGGCATGAAGACTTGCTCTGATACTGACTCATCTCAGTTGAATGTCAATGTCGTGTGACATACAATGCCAGACTAACGGTTCTCTTCTATGCCACGGTCGAAGTCCCCGAAGGCGCGGACACCTGCTCTGCACTAGACAAATCGAGGGTGTAGCTTCTAGCAGGGGGGCACGCTTTCCTCGGGCTAATCATGGTCATCTCCCACGAACCAGAATCACCGGAACGGCGTGGCATTTCTGGAACGGTAACCCTAGTTGGCTTCTCTGAGGGGCGCGTGCCGTATATTTCTGATTCTGTACGTCACGCAGTATCGTGGTGGGCACGTGGCTTCTGGGCTCCGGGAACCTCCTCTCCATCTACTAGTACGTTGACTCGCGGAATTCTTTTTCTTCGTGAGACTCGCTTACTAGGTGTGCCTTTTAATACTTCTGCTGGAATACAAGCCTCTGGGAATGCGGCCATGCGATCGGCGAGGCCGCACTTGTTATCTGGGCTTCTACATGGCAAGGCTTTGGTTGCTTTTCTTTCTTCTTTTTTTTAACCGTTTCTATCCCGGAATGCGTACCATGGGTACTAGCCGAGACTACATTTGGAGGCCCTTGGCTGCTATTCCCACGTAAGAAAGAGACCGCCATCAATTCATCACAAAAGTCCCTCTCGGGGGCGGAATTTTTTTTTTAGCACTTATAAGGCCGGCAGCTGTTATTGCGCAAGCGATGTCATGTCCTCACAGACAAAATACCTTCGCTCTATTCGGCTGATCTTTTATTTGACGGCTTTCGCTTCGCTCGGACAGCCAACCCCTGACCAGTATCAAATATGGGACTTCTCCCCTATTTCATTGATATCTGCGCACTTCACATGCGACTCAAGTCCTATACATCCTTGATGCCCTCCACTCCCATGATTTTCGGTTCACCAGGAACTGCGGCTGCCACCGACACCGACGTGGACGATTCCACTGTCTACCAGACAATCCTGGGACCCTTAGCGAGTCACCAATCAGCGAGTTCTGATCCTTACAGGAGCCGACTCATGTGCGCTAACACTTAACGACCTTGTTGATCGATCGTGGTAGGGAATTTTGTTAGTGCTTGTGA